>JASSUY010038735.1:0-54552 GCA_032466535.1 Forpus xanthops
ACCAGCAGATCAAGGGAGGTAATCCTGCCCCTCTACTCTGCTCTTGTGAGACCTCACTTGGAGTATTGTGTGTAGTTCTGGCATCCTCAACATAAAAAGGACAGGAACTGTTGGAACAAGTCCAGAGGAGGGCCATGAGGATGATCAGGGGACTGGAGCACCTCCTGTATGAAGATAAGCTGGGAAAGTTGGGGCTGTTTAGCGTGGAGAAGGCTGCGTGGAGACGTCATAGCAGCCTTCCAATATCTGAAGGGGGCCTATAGGAATGCTGGGGGGGTCTCTTCATGAGGAACTGTAGTGAGAGAGCAAGGGGTAACAGGTTCAAACTTAAACAAGGGAAGTTTAGATTGGATCTGAGGAGGAAGTTCTTTACTGTGAAGGTGGTGAGGCACTGGAGTGGGTTGCCCAGGGAAGTTGTGAATGCTCCGTCGCTGGCCGTGTTCAAGGCCGGGTTGGACATAGCCTTGGGTGGCATGGTTTTTGTGAGGTGTCCCTACCCATGGCAGGGGTGTTGGAACTAGATGATCTTCAGGTCCTTTCCAACCCTAAATATTCTATAATTCTATGATAAGAAAGTCCCCACTCAAAATTGCACTCCTGTATGTACAAATATAATTGTATCATGCATGCCAAAGATTGAAGTGAAAGCTAATACATTTTCATAACTAATCTTCTCAACAATGTCAAGTCTTGATCCAAATTGAACACATGCCACTCATTTGAATTTACCCTCCAGATCAAAATGAACAACCCAGAGTCAATCACAGTGTTTGTAACAGTGATGAGGTTGGCAAAAAAGACTTCTTTCTAATTTTGCCTGAGACTCTTCAAATACGGATTGCAAATAGCCTAACATTGAAGAAACTGCATTGTTGCGTTTTTCATAATGTATATCCCAGACATTATCAAGTAATAGATATTGAAGACAAGATTTTAGGTATATAAGAGACTCTGCCCAAAACCCTAGCCTTTTTTCCAAGTATGAGTTGGTCTAATGAGGGATAATTATTACAGATCTTGTCATTCTAATGTTCTTTGACCATCAGAGCCACCATAACACCAATATACTGTGTGTGCTAAAATAAAACTTTACATCTGCAAATGAAGGTTGTTCAGCTAGCCTTTCTCTTTCAGTAGCTGGCATCATCAATAAATGTACCCCTCTTTTTCAAAACACCTTGGTTCTCTCAATTCTCAGGTGATTTTTTTCCTGATGTTTCTCTCTGAGAGCCAGTGAGCCCTACAGTGGAGCCCCCTTGGTCTTTGGTTTTAATTTTCATTAAATAATGAAAGTCTTCAGAGTTTAATGCAACAGGTGGTGAGACAACTAGCACAGATTGAAACATACAATAAAACACTGCTTGGATGGAATAAACAGCCTCTTGATGGATAACACAATGACACTTTCTGCATAAGTTCTCAGTGAAGCAGGAAAATTTTTGTGCATATCAGTTATGGTACATACCTTCTAAGCATCAATGTAATCTGATATTTTCACTAATTGGCATAGGTTCAGCATATTACTTTCAGTCCTTTGATGAGATTCCCTCCGCTGGTAGGGGATGACAGTCTTGCTGAAGGTTCATCTGGAGAGGAAGTTGACTCAACTTACAGCAACCTTATAAAGTTTACAGTCTTTTTCTGGTGTAGGCATTGCTCCCTTTTTGCATAGCTGGGAATACTGCTGTTAATCCAAAATTAGACCCAGGGGAAGTATCATCCTTTGCACTACCCAGCTACACTGGAATCTTCTGATAGATTTTATGAAACGCTTCATTCTCCCTCGGAAGGTTTTGACACCCATCTGGCCTTCTCGAACATATCTAGGTGTCTCTTTTGTGCTTATGGTCCCTCAGACTGCTGGAGTACATTGAAAAAATACTTATTTTGCTGTCAGATCAGTCACCCAGCTCTATGGCTTCCTTCACAGTGGTAGGTTAGGCAACTAGTCAGCAAACTGATATTAAGGGGAGGATTCCCAAACCTTTCTAGTTATCTACATTATCAAGGATTGAGAAAAATACTCGTTTTACTGTCTGCCTACTTCAAGTTTTGTGATATTTTGTTCTTGTCTTAGACATAAGGTTGAATAAGCAAAAGCATCCTGAGCTGATTGTAAGAGACATAGTAAGGAAACTCTTCACCTAGATAGCCAACTGCAGTAACACCATGTATTTCTCTCTAGAAGCAGGTCTTTTTTACAAAGGGGGAGCAAGGACACAGGAGTAGTCTGCTGTCATATCAGTCAAAACTCTACATTTAGGCACAAACCCATCATTTTAAAATCCTGAGCTGGGGTAGAGTGCCTGATATATAGTAATACAATAGAGATAAACATAGAAGGTAGGTTTTTTGAGTAAGGTTTGATATTTATGAATTCCTGGTTAAAATTGTTTATTTGAATGTTTAGCGCAGCATATAAGAATGCATAGAGCAGCATAATTAAGATGTATGGCAGCAGCTGAGCACTGGCATTTTGATACAAGATCATCAAGGATTACGTTTAGTTATGTATCTCTGCCTCTATTGCTCTTGGTTTGCCGCAGGAAATGGAACCTTATGAACAATTTTAATGAAAAAACAAACAAAAAATATCCAATCTAGGTCAAATGACATTTGTTTTGGGTTCAGTATTTCTAAGGTTAAATTCTTTAGTCAGGCAGTGGTGTTTATTGCAACAAAGAATTGATTGGGTCATGTAGGGCACAGAGTACAAATAGCAGTGTCATTCACCAGTAGGTACCACAATTTCCTCCAACATGTACTGAACTCCTACCAGTCCTTCCAGCACCAGTGGAAGAGAAACAGGAGAGAGTGTCAGTAAAACACACTTCGTTTTCATTTCTGTATCTTCAATAAGCCTTGAGGCTAAGGCTCAAATGAGTGACAGCCTGGTTTATGTTGTTTTAGTCTACAAAAGTGTTTTATCAAATCGGTAGTGCTGTGTGTCAGTCATATGTGACCTCTGTATGGAAAATGTTTACATGATATTATTAACTGTTTTGCTCCAGGGTTTCCTCATGAATCTGTGATATTCTCTGCATTAACAACATGAATAGCTGTTATGTGTCTGCAATCAAGCTTTCCAGGTCTCAAACCAACTTTCCAGAAATGATTGAAAATACATTCCTACATATACCCAGGGTCTCACCCAGCACCTTTATTCAGACATTTTAGGAAAAAGTTACTATAAAATTTCAACTTGGGATTTCTATGTTGCTTGATGGACTTTCAGGTATCGATTACGCTATCAGTTACAAGGTCAATCTCCCCTACATATCAGTACATACAACATAAAGCGAAGACAGATGATTATCCAACACACTGCTATACAACATTGCCTAGTGTATTATTTTTATAAATATTGCTTTTCCACAAAGGCACATTCTTTACTCAAATTCTGTATGGTGTCCACTTTTTGTAGGAAAAGGATTATTGAGTAATTTTCCAAGTAACTTTCAGACACATGCATTCCCCCACTCCTTTTACACTGTCACATAGACCACTGCTTTGTTCTAAGTTACATTTTTCTCTTTTCTCTCTTATGAGACTTGTTTTTCTTTGGCAAGGTTATTTCTCCAGATCCAGAAATAAATGTTTTGTGAGTGACCAGTGATTTCCTCTTCCCTACCCCAGAAAGGACTTGTATTTGAAAGATACACCTGATCCTTCATGACCTTACAGAGAAAGCAAAGTATGTTCAGTCAGAGTCTTGCTGACTGAGCTGTCTCATATTTTCAAGTAAAATAGACTCTACAGCCTTGTGGCCGATCTGTGTCGACTGGGAGTGGTTTTACAAATATCAGCTGGTTTACTCATTTGAGTTTTATTCATGATCCTCACCCACAGCTCAGTCACATCAGTGAAGTCATGTTCCCACTAATTGTGCTTTGTGGAAAGCAGCAAGCTGTTGTTCCCCAAACAACAAACTGCTCCTTATACTAGTGTGTTTTGCTCATTGCTTTACTCCAGGTCTCTGGTTCTTTGACGGCTCATGCTGCATAGGTGCTAGAATGGTGGCATCCCTATCTGTAGCCAGCCACATAGGTCCATCTGGTGGCAAACCTAGGCATACTTGAAGGAATAGTTCACTGAACTATTTCTGTACCTTACAGAAAACAGACACAGATGCAGAACATGTTTGAGAATGGTCCTCCAGACCATCTCACTTTAATCACTTGCATCTCACTTTGACAGACTCCCAAACAGCCTCACCAACATGCCCCAACATATTTTTAACATGCTTCCCACCACCTGGTATAAGGATGCAAACATTACAGCATGTCAGTAACCTCTTAGAGGTTCAGGTACCTGTCTCATTTTCAGTGTTAAACCCATGCTTCATGCATCACAGTCTTAGAGTTTTGGGGCCAGTACTCTGTACTAATCTTTGTAAGACTCTGACCTATATTTTGATCCTCTTGGCCCCAGAGGGAGGACACAAAGATGGAGACAAAAAGCTGTCTTCTGAGGATGCCTCATCAACCTGCCTTTTCTGCCATCTTGTCTGGAGGGATTAGAGAGAGACACCTGGAGTGAGGAAATGCCTCTGGAGCATGTTCTCCTTTGTCAACACTTTGTTGATGCTTAGAAAAGACCTGTCCTCCCCATTCATGCTGCTCATCCCTAACCAGGAATGCAGAATACTTTGATGTACCCTCCTGCACCCTGGCAGTCCTGAATCGTTGGCAGGACACTTCCACATGGCGACTAGCTACATCTTTGCCCAAGTTTTTTCTAATAATCTAAAAGCTTATTAAAGTCCCTCCCTTCTCAGACAGGCCTACACGGTCAGCCAGGTGCCATTGCACACAAGCTCACATGCCTCCTTACCTCCGTATCCCATCACAGATCAAGTGCATGAGCACTACTTTCATTCTTGTAAGACTACAAACTCATGCAGAGAGAGTACAGATATATGCTGAGAACTTGAGACCAAGTCATGAAGTTGGTCAATTACTTTTTGTCTTACTTAAATGCAGGATGTCAGGCTAAATTAATAAATTCACATGCCAAACTGGTTAGAAGAATATTTCTGGCTTGCTGTGCACAAGTCAGGAAATGCCCAATTTACAGTTACTGTTTAGCTTTCATTTCAGCTGTCTTGCTCATTTAGCTCATTTCAGGTCTCTTTCTGACCTGTACCATATAGGATGTGGAAGTCATTCAGGAGAAGCTGTCCACACTCAAATATAGTAAATCTCTGGGATAATTCACTACTATTGCCTTATTCCTCGATACGGAGATTCTCTGCCATGACCCTTCTGATCTGTACATAGAATCATAGAATAGTTAGGGTTGGAAAGGACCTGAAGATCATCTAGTTCCAAACCTCCTCATAGCAGGGAATCCTCACACTAGACACTGTCACCCAAGGCTCTGTCCAACCTGACCTTGAACACCGCCAGGGATGGAGCATTCACAACTTCCCTGGGAAACCCATTCCAGTGCTTCACCATCCTCACAGCAAAGAAATTCTTCCTTATATACAATCTAAACTTCCCCTGTTTAGGTTTGAACCCATTACCCCTTGTCCAATCACTACAGTTTCTAATGAAGAGTCCCTCCCCAGAATCCCTATAGGCCCCCTTCAGATGGTTAAAAGGCTTTGGATTATCTGTTACTTGTTAAAGCAGAATTTTTCATTACAAATGTGGACACATACTAAATAAGAATGGATTTTCCTCCAGTGCATTCTTCGTTGTTAAAAGACAAATATGCCAGCTCAAATACTGGGCTACAGACTGCAGACATGTTGTGGATGTCAAGCCTACCTGTTAGTGACCACGTTAAGTCAGATAGCAAGCAGTCAGTGGGGCTGATATGAGCTAAAGACTTAACCTTTTAACAGCAATAATGATGAGTGGAAAGGCTTATCTGAATCTTGCACTGAATAAGAAATTGGAAACTGAACAAAAGATACCTACAGATAAGCAATCTGATAAATGAAAGAATTCAGTGGCCTGCTGAGAAGTCAGAGAAACATCCTGATGCCATCCTGGGTGCAAAACCAAGCAACATTTTGAGCTGTTTGGAAAAATATGCATATGGCACTGAGCAGTCACACAAAGATGTGCTTATTCAGGAGTTTGCAAAGCCTGTGCAGGCTGGCCAGGTCTGCCAGTGAGGTTTCTTGTCCTCATCCTGACAGCTTGGATTTACACTGCAGCAGATTAATGTTTGCTGAAGCAAGACCTTAGTGAGCTCAGAGCACTGCAGGAGGAAAAGGAGGCTCAAGGTTGGAAATGTTGTTTTCAGTCCTCCATGTATCCAACCTTGCGAACATTTACAGTGCAGAGAAGACAGGTCTTGTTTATAAAGTGCCAGCTAGTAGTAAGTTGTCACTGAGAGATGAGGAACACATTGCTTCTCACGGCCTTTGTTGTCCGGCTTGTGTGGTTACAGTTCAGGGCAGTTTGGGGCAGGCTGTGTTTCCTATGTATGTTCTGTTAAAAAGGGAGGGTAGACTGCAACTGCCCCAAAGGCTGTGAGCCTCAGTAGGTGGAGAGAGGGGCAGGGTGAGACAGGCAGCAGCCCTGAGGGAGGGACCTTCCCTAGAAGACTGTTTAAATACTTGTATCTCAGAATTTATGTCATTCATGTAATAACATTTCTCTACTTGGCAAGTTACTTTGCACTTATATTTTATGCAGAATTCTAATAACTACTGCTTTAAAAGCTGGAGGCTGATAGTATCTTCTGATTTGCTCACTTCGGAGATAAGAGATATGTGGAGCAGTTCCACCCCAAGGCTCTGACTGACTTGGTCTCACCATCAGTACTGAGAACAGCAAATAACCTCAGACTGCACTAGGTGAAACTGCAAAGCAGACTGCGCTTCTGGGTAGAAGTGATGAAGGAAAACAATCAGATATATAGAGGAAAGCATTTGCGCTTGGAAGAAGGAAAGGCTGTTTGCCCGCCTCTTACACTGAGAATAAAAAGACCCAGACTGCAAGGTGTTTGTCTGACATTCAGAAGCTCTAATACCTTCTCAGGAAGTATGTGTGTCACTAAGGTTGACGTTGAAATGGGTTGGCCAGAGAAATTGCGGATGCCTCATCCTGTTCAAGGCCAGGTTGGACAGGAGTTTGAGCAACTTGGTATAGCGGGAAGTGTTCCTGCCTGTGGCAGGGGTCTGGAACAAGATGAGTATTAAGATCCCTTCCAACCCAAACCATTCTTCTATGGTATTGTGCAACTTCTGTGGCAAATATCGGTGTCTGAGTTTGTTTTCTTACCCCCTCACACTACAGCCGGTAGATAGGGACAGCTGCTGCTTGCTGGGAAGAAAGGCCTTGTCAGCCAGCAATGATGAAGAATGTTTTAAGTGACATGTTCCAGCTTTGGCAGGCAAACTAACTCAAAAGCAAGCTTGGAGTCTCTCACAAGGATAACTGCCAATAGTTTGCATCCTGCTGGATTCACCCAAGAGGATGAAATTTCACCATGAGTGTACAACACACAGATTTTATGTGCAGTTTTGAGGAATATAAATTCTTAAACAAGGCTATTAACAGGGTTATTATTTATATCAATAAGCACTTTTTTGCCTTTGATATAGTGCTTCTGATGGGATTATATTTGCAACAGACAGAATAATGTCAGTTACAACAGCCAAGCAAACTGATGCTTACAAACACTGGATTCTTTTCAGCCTTTCTTGGCCCAGCAAGGCCCAGCCTGTCAAATCTTTCATTTTGTACTATCGTCTTTTATTTTGGTGATGAGCACATATAAGAATGCATTGGGGTTTTTTTGTGTTTATAATATATTGTGCATTAAATGTTTATTCTGTAAAATTTGCTCTTGTTAGTAGCAGTTTTGGAATCATTAAAACTACAAAAAACTTTGGATTTCAAAAATGTCATCTCCACAGTGTATTGAAAATTGATAATTTCTAAAAATTAGTTGCTTGTGGATGTAAAGCCAAATTGCCCAATCCTTTTAAAGTGATACAGCTGTATCTGTAATTAAAGATCGTGCCATGGTGTATACATTGATGCAGATTTTCACTTGGAAATGCTTGGTGTTCGGTCACCACTGCCACATAATGTCAAAATTATCATGGCAACAAAAATATGACTAGTGGGTATGGTGTTGTTTGACAATTTATGTCTTACTGGAGGTAAAGGAAATGTTACGAGGCAATGGAAGGGCACTTCTTTGGCCTGAAGGCTCTTACCTGTACATAAAAAGTCTGCTACAGATGAAAAAATTTCTAGTGAAAATACAGAAAGGCATTCCTCTTAAGTACGTAGTACTTTGTCTATGGTTTGCAGTTTTGTATATCTGTATTAAAATGCAGGCTGAATCTGGGTACTTAATACAATGATTTGTGATACAGTTTAGAATTACTGTTCATTTTTTCTGCAGGATCACTACCTCATCTACTGCACAGAAGTCGCAGTAGCTCTAGCTAATGAAAGCTGCTTTTCAAATGTATTTGTATCAGTCAACAGATGGGCCCTTTTGTTTTTCCCTTTCTGAATGCTGCCTAATGCTTGCACCAAAAAAGGATGCTAACCTGGCTTGCCAAGGAAAACTGCTGTGGGTGTTACTAGTGTGTGTATCCATTTCTTTGTAGGAATCAGCTCTTACTCCTAATCCATGCAGCAACATCCAGTGATGTAAGTGGTCATCACCTCTGCATACTGGGACTTTAATACCTTCAGCAGAACAACTCCAAGCAGTTTTATTTCAGGACCATGGCTGCATAGCAGAAAAGATTGTGTCAAAGCATGGATGTGACCCCGTTCTCCTCTACTGCTTCTCACAGATCCAAGAAAAGAGCTGACCTTCAGCCTGTAGGTCATAGGAGTTGCAAGTAGCCCTGAATGGATGCAATACGATAAGAAATTTTCACATGCTTGATTTTAAAATATTCATGGCACCAATTTATTGTTTTTTTTTAAACAGCTATTCACTATTTTTCCTCTAATGACTTTTTAGAGACAGGGAAAGTCACCAGAAAAAGTCTACTTTTGCCCTGTGCCAGGGTGGCACCCAACAAGAGTCCATGCTTGCAGCTGGTCAAAGTAGAAAAAAGGCAGTGCAAACCTGTTTGCAGCTTGATTTATTTAACCATAAACACCAGCTCAGGACTGGTGATGCCTAAATAACATGATGGATAATGCTTTCTTTCAGAAATATTAGATCCATACAGATGGAGGATTCCTAGGGAACTACTCCTCCTTAAGACACAAAAGCAGGCAAAATACTCTGATTTCTAGTTTCTTAAATACTTTATAAGTCAAAGCTAACTGCCACACGTGAATTAGTTACTAGTTTTCATTTGTTTTTTAAAAAAGGGGCAAATGTATAAACACCATTTTAGCACATTCCCTTATTCTTAGCAAACACCAGGACAAATTCACTAGCATCTGAGGGAGAATGAGACACCTGCATAGAAGGGAAACATTGCTAGCTGTGAGTATATAACAACTCACATTTCTAGTTGGAGCCTCTCAAACTGTGATTTCTTAAACAGTGCTTATATAAATGGAAAATAACAGACAACACAGATACTCCAGTTCTAAGGACAGCAGCTACACCACCCCCAGGGGGAAGTACAGCCACTACTCAAACCCCAGTGACAAGTACAGCAGCTACCCAAACCACAGTGATAATTACTGCAACTATTGGGAAAATCTCTTGGATCTCCTGTATCGTCGTTTAACCCTAGGCAAGGCCCAAAGCCAACTCTGAATAATTCTCGGGACCAGACGAAATGGAAATGGTCATAAGTAAAGCACACTTGGTATGCTCACCAACATGGTGATCCCCATCCCAATCAGCAGGCAGGTCTCAAGGGTATCTAAAGGCCATTCAAAACCTTCAAATTCTCAAACGATGTTGTAAACGGTCTGGTGGGGGGCTAGGAGCATAAAAGAATGTCTCCTTCACAGGTTGACCACCTGAGGAGGTGAAAAAAGATGTGTAATTGCTAAACGCTTTGATTATATACCTCCCAAAGTATAGAGTTGGTGATCACACTGGGAACAAAAACCATGATCACTGAGTCTACTGTATCACGAGTCAGTGCAATAATGTACAATGAAACAAGAACCTTAACCCAAAACCCACTTCCGAAAAATGTTATGATAAGAAATACCAGCTGTAAGTAAAGTATCGTACGCTGAACCTGTGAGAACCAGAGCAACAACTTTGAGAGCCAATAAATCAGCATTGTGACAAGTGACAATTAATCCTGTCGTTACCTCAACCCTTCGTGCCCCAAGTTGGGCGCCAAAATGAACTGTTGTGGTTTAAGGTGTAAATCAGTCTGCCCATCCACTCACTCCTCCCACCTTCTCCCCACCAACTTTGGGAGGGGGGGAAATGGGGAGAAGGACCAAAAGAATGTAACTCCCATGTGCTGAGATAAGAACAATTCAATAACTAAGGTATAACACAAATCACTGCTGCTACCACCAATCACAACAATGACCAGGGAAATACAAGGAAAGAGGACACAGCTGCTCACCACTCGACGACAGAGCAGTGATTTGAACTCTTCCGGGTTCCTGCACCCAGTTTTACATCCTGGGCATAACGTACTGTAGTATGGAATACCTCTTTGGTCAGTTTGGGTCAGGTGCCTTGTTTCTGCTCCTCCCAACTTCCCCTCCTCCCTGGCAGAGCATGAGACTCAGAAAGTCCTTGGTCAAACCAAAACATTCTAAACTGTAACTATAAACACTGGTGTTATCAGTGCTGTTTCCAGGCCAAAAGTCAGAAACACAGCATTGCACCAGCTACTATGAAGAAAAAAAAATATAAAAAATATAACTGCTGCTGCTGAACTCAGGACAAAATCTCATCAGTGTAATCTTTAAAAAGTATGTTTCTTCTGGCAGAACAATTTGATCTTAAAAGATCTTAAAAGGCCTTAAACATCTGCTTCAGTAACTCACAAGCCTCTCAT
This sequence comes from Forpus xanthops, assembly GCA_032466535.1. NCBI lineage: Eukaryota > Metazoa > Chordata > Aves > Psittaciformes > Psittacidae > Forpus > Forpus xanthops. The sequence goes on from JASSUY010038735.1 coordinate 10,928, forward strand.
GACCATTGCTGTTAAGTCAGAAGCATTCCTTATCTACAAGTGTTACCATCTGCAGCAAAGTAAAAAGAGTCTAAAACAGTAACTGAGAAAAGAATGGAAGAAAGATGACTTTTAAATGCTTTTCTCATTTAAACCATTCAGCCTTTTTGGCAGTACCTACCAGAAAACTCCCTAAAGCAACAACTACCCCAAACACTGCAACAGGAAAAGAGAACTATAAAATATTGTGACAGCTATGTTCTGGCGAATTGCTCAGGTCTGTGCTGCTTCTGCTTTGCTTTTTTTATCCTGGAACTCCCCTCATTGGGAATTCCTTAGATAAGTTCCTTTTTAGAAGCATTCTATACATATAGTTTTTATGGGTACTGAAGTCTCTGTCCATTTTTTAATGCACTGGTCCTGGAGTAGCATATGGGTTGAGATAGACATGGTACATGGTACATCTCTCTTGTGTAGAAATTCCATAAGCCACTTGGAACCAAAAGGGCTGCTGCATGCGCCGAAGTCATTACTTTTCATTGCCAGAATCATTGGTCTAATGTAAACACAGCCTTTTCTTGCCTTTTATGTAAACCAGTTTGTTATTGCACTCTTCAGAGCATTTCAGGTCAGTGTCTGCGAGTACATGGCAGCTCTGTGTGTTAAGGGGTTGATGTTGACAATACCACAGTGAGACTGTCTCCTGCTTAGCTCTCAGAACAGTCAGCTGAGAGTGGAAAACATAGACTGGAAGTTTTATTGTAACACAAAGTTCTGTGACTTGAACTTCTGCAGCCTTTCCTTTGCTCCTAGCAGTGCTCCTAAAACAATTTGCTTGGATTTTTTTGGTGTGTACAGTGGGGACATGTGAAGGCTATTGTGTGTCACACACAAATTGCCTACTTCCAGACTTGTGATACTCAACTTACGGGTTAACCGTTCACAGAAACAGTCTGCGGGAGTGGGAATGTCTATTGCAAAGTGGTGACAATAATGATCTCTCAGGAATCACTTTGGTCTTTGGAACAGATGTTTTGGCATTTCTTATTTTTCGGTCAGCATTCCCACATCTGGTTTTCAGTCACAAGACCTGAATAAAGAACCAAATAATCATTCTTTTTAAAGGCTTTTCTGTAACTTTGCCTACTGTGCTTACTCAATCACCAGAACATGGTCACAAAACTTAACTACTCTAAAAAGACGTTCACGGGCTGTATGCTGCACCAAGTACAGAGGGAGCAAAGGGAGTATGTGCTGACCTTAGGACTTAGGCAGTTCTCACCCATATGAACAATTTTGTTGCTTTGTATAAGGAAATACCCAGTTGTTACCAAAGCTCACGAGACAGGTCTCCTTCTCACTTCTTTGAACGTGAGTTGTCGTTGTAACTGAACTTGCTTTTGTAATCTACTGGTGTTAAAATCTTCCAAGTTTTTTCTGAAATATAGTTGATAAAGCCAAAAACGAGTGACACAAGCCATTTTTCCTGAAAGGTAATACCAGACCATTGTAGATAGTCAGGTACAGCAGCAGAAGGCATCTCTGTTAATATATATAGTTAATGTATAATATACAAATGCATGCCTGGGTTTCCTGTCCTAGCTCCCAAGAGATGCTTTACTGTCACATATGAAGAGAGGTCTTCACCTCCAGTAAGTTGTTGAACTTTGCATCTGTTTTAAATTGAAAATTTAGGAAGAATAATTGAATCTGCTGTAAGCACTCCTTTTACTTTCTCTTACAGGTTGTTACCTATTCTGTCTCTGTTAAGAGCATGGGGTACTCATAAACAGAAGTAACAACCAAAATACTCAGATAGTAACTCACACTTCTAATGCTGAAGCGTGCAGCACAGGCAGTACTAATTGTCTGAGGCCCCCCTCATGAAAACACTCTGGTTTTAATGGTTTGCCATCTCTCTGGGGTTGTGTTAGCACTATTCCTTTGTGCCCAGAAGGCCTTGGCAGCCTTCCACTGTGAGACCTCCTATGGTCAAGTATCATTTTGTACTCAAACCAAGCTGCCCTGCCATCCCATGCTCTCCTGGTTTCACCACCTCTTTATTGTATAGCCCCAAAGCTGAGCATGGACTCAGCTTCCTGCTTCCATGGTGAGATGAAAGTTTGGAGCTAGCAGTGGGTGAGCACAGATGACAACAGAGGTAAAGACCAAGCAAAGAATGCTGACGTGTTCTGTGTCCTAAAGGGGGACTCATCCTCTGCAAGGCCATTCCTCTGATATACCCTCCATTGTCCTGTGTATAGGGCTACATAGCACAGCCTGTATTAATAATGCCAATGGACATACTGCATGGTTTTGTGGGGTAATAGCTGATAGACACATGGTGCTTGAGGGTGAGAAAATTCAGATTTTATGTGGGAATGATCAGGACATGTATGTGCCACTCAAATTTCCTCAGCAGAGGAATGATGCACTCTTGATACAAGGGGGGAACCCCAATGTTCAAAGTGAAAAGTATGAAATTAAAACTAAGCTTGAAAAATAGTCAGTGAAACTTCATCAGTACAGAAGGAGATTCAATTCATCCTGGAGAAAGGCACCCGGGGCTCAGTTCAGGTGTACTGTGCCAGTGCGAATGCATGCTGGCTGTTTGTCCCATGCAGGTTGTCATATCTAGGGAAACAGTGGTTCAGACCACAAATACTGAAAAATATTGGTTTGAGGTAGGCTGCAGAATGGTTTATGGGATTATGTGTGCTGTGGTTACACAAAAGCTAGAATAGTTTTACCTTAGATGATTAGATGGGTGGTGCTAAAGCAGCATTGAGAAGTATACCCTCTATATATAGAGAGTATTTACCCTCTATATATAGAGCTTCAGCTCATTAAGCATGGCACCTTTTTCCTGTTTGTATAGACAAGTTAGTAAAGCAAAGCTTATAACAAAAGTAAAATGTGCTGGATTACAAATAAATCGCAGGAAATGTAAAATACAGTTATGATTTATGGTTCTAAAGCTCAAGTCATAAATCAGCTCAATGGCTCTTAAATGAATGCAATAGCACATGAACTGACATGACTTACAAATCAGGTTTGGACTTCATATATCAATGAGGTGGGATGTAAATCCATTATTTGACAAAGTATGTCAACAATTCAAGACATAAATAGTATTACAAGTATATTCTGTCAAAGCTCATCTTGGTGGTAGCCAGTGCTCAGTGAGGAGAAGGAGGAAATTGTGGATGACATTTCTGCATTTACTGCACAGAAGAATCTGAGAGAAGAGCTTGTTTTACCACCAAGAGAAAGCAGCACAGCCACCTCTGTGGGGTGTGCCAGCATGCACAGTAGAGATGAGCACTGAGATCCCTCTGCTGGCCCTGATCCTGCTGGTCTGAGGGACATAAGCCATGCACTTGCAGTGCTGAGCTGAGCTAATTCCCTTTTGTGGTTGAATGTGGCTGGGCTTTCAGGTTTGTTTTTTTTCAGTGTGCTCCACTGCTCCATGTAGGTGTGCTGGCTCCCTCCCAGCCAGATGGGTATCTCTGATGCCGCACAGCGTTGCACTGTGTACACATGCCCTCTGCCAGCTACATATCCATTACAAGTTCTTGTGGAAGTGCCAGGACAACTTAACAGCCTGGGTAAATAAATCATGACTGAATGACAGAGCCCAGCGTGACTGTGAGCTGGGAAGCAGGGCTGGACCCGAGTGGCTGGGCAGGATGAAGTACCTCTGGAATGCAGGACTAATCTCTTGCTGTAATTGAGCACTCTGAGTTTTTCTGTTGTCTTAGATTTATTAGGCTGTTTACTGCAATCAGCAATCGAACAATTTTTCGCCACCATACTTAGCTGCTCTGGAGTGACTTTCTGCATTACGAAATGACCAATACAAGACTTGTCAAAAAACCTAACAGTTCAATACATTTATGGTGCATTTAACAGCACACATAAAAATGCAAAAATTAAAATCTACAGGATACTATTGCCTCTTCATTAACATTTTATGAATTTTTTTTTGAATTCCATGGCTTTTGTCCTTTCTCTTTAGAGAGATAAATGAGGTTTATCCAAGCCTGTGCATCCCCTCTGCCCCTTATAGCCATTTTACTTTTCAAGGTCTGAATGAGCTACGTTTAATATTTAAAATTCTTTTTTTTTAAGAAGCAGCTGAGAAATCACATGGAGCAATGTGAAACTTGTCTGGGATTACTCACAGCTCCTAGCTGAAAAAACAGAACTTCTGTAGAGAAGCAGAAGTTTCTTAGGAAGTTGTGGCTATTTGCCATCATGGTAAAATACCTCTTTCAGCAGAGAAGACTGAGTGACTTCCATGTTCACCCATAGTCTTCCCCTGCTGAAATGAAGCACGTGTGATACTTGCTGCAGTGAGTGAGGCAGTGAGTATACAGATCCAATTCAAAAGGGAGAAAATGCAACTACTGAAGACCCCAATATGATGATGAATATTCCCTGGAGTTAAGTAATGACAATGATGGTGAATGGGTCCTAACATGCTCTATGATAAATGGGTTCGCAGAGGAATAGGGATAAAGACCAGGTGGAGGCTGCTGCAATGTCCCAGGAACAGAAATGGAAACTCCCAGGTAGCAGAGATGTTGCTGAGTAGTTACCCAGGCTCAGCCAGCCACCAGATCAATCAGTAGCCCATGCTGCACATCCCTGCACACACATCATGGTGTTGGTTGGGAAAGGAGCCAAAGCAGAGCCAAAATAACTCTGAGGTTCTGGCAGGAGCATACATAGATGTGGGGGCACAAATGTAGGTCCTGCCAGTCTCTGTAGTTAAGGCACTGTCAGGGATGGAAGCATCCTAGAAAGAAAGACAGAATTGCATATCTGGTACTGGCAGCAGACTTTCAGGTTTTGTCACTGGCAGGATGTTGTTCCAAAAGCTGAGGAGCAAAGATTAGAGTCCCCTTCACACAAAAACACACACAAAAGGGCAATTTTACATATCATCTTGCTAATCTAGTGGGAGGACCTTTAACACAGGATAAGGAATAGGTGCAATAAGCCTTTTAGGAATTAAGATTGTAGGTGAGCCAGACAAGTGTCTGAAACTCTTAAGGCGTATATTCATTTTAATAGAATACTGGAAATAAAAAGGACAGTGGGCCATTGTAAAATACTTGTAAACTAATGCAAGACATCTGAAGAATAAATAAAACCAGTGAAGCATTTAATAAATACCCAAAATGATTATTTACTTCTTGTGGAATAGTTGCTGGAATAATTCACATAGCTACAACTGGATCCAGCTGACTCCTCAATAGTATGGGCCAAATCTTAGTTTGTTATTTGCAAGGACAGTACAAAGTAACTTATTTTTAGCTTATTCAAAGGAAGTTAACAACTGTCAATTTGATGAGAGCATCAGAGTAGGCTTCCCTGACACTGTCTTCCCTAGGTGGGAAGGTCCCTGATAGACAGCCTAGCTTTGGGTGTGCTTGTCTTGGCCATGGCCCAGCCTACCTCCATCTCTGATGCTCCCATTAGCAGTGAGGAATAGAGGGCTCTCTGCTGACCAAGGATGAGTTTCACAGCTGGAGAAGTGAAAGAGGACCAGGGCTCCTATTTGGGCATGCAGAGGTGTAGGACTGGCTGGGTAAGCACTATGGGAGTGGGGAGGAAGGGGAGGAAGGATCTGGCCTCTGGAAGTAGCTGAATATAAAGCCTGAATGATGGTACTACTAGGACATAGACAGGAGTCCTTCCTACTGACACTCAAGCAGCTGCTCAGAGAGAAAAGGGTAAACAGTGGCTGTGTTGGATCACCTCACATTGTTGTCCCTGTCTTGTAGTGATATCAATTAGCCTACTAATACAAAAGGCTTGTCCTGTGAGAACAGATAAGAGAAAGGCTTAGTTAAGAGAAACACTTTGAAGCCCTTACCCTGAAAGCCAGGCTGACCAGCTGTATGAAATCTCTGCCTGTTGGCAGAAGGGACAAGCACGTCTACTTTTGTGGAAGGAATCTGCTACAGGCAACAAAGCCAGGAATGACAACTGCTGGATGAGAAACTGGCAGAATTAAGCCAAGCAAGCAGTCTGAAGATAACAGGGTTTTTTCAGCAAGACAAGAGCTGATGAGAGAGGACTAGGAGAGAACTTGGAGCACCCAGGTCTCCTTTGAATGCAGGAGTGAGATGTCTAGGTTTGGGAGCCAGCAAAGGCAAGCAGCAGGGGAGTGTTTTTTGTGAGGGTTGATCCTCAGCAGCAGCAAAGAGCCAGCTGAGGATGTCGTGGTTGAAAATGAACTTCATTGAGAGCAGTGGGATTCATAATCCCTTGAAAAGGGTGGAGGAGGAGCCACAAAACACCAACAATGTTTTCAGGAAGGCTAGTTTCAGAGTTGGCAGTGGCTGTTTGAAATGCAGTACTGATGGAACCAACACAGACTGTTCTGTTGAGGCAAAAGCAGGTGGGCAATGTCAGAAGAGAGCAACATGGCTAAATAACAAGATTTTCATTGTTCTGAAATGAAGCAAACTATCAGGGCCATGAGAGCACTGCCAGCCCTGACTGACCCTGCTCAACCCCTGCTGCTCCCTGCCCACATCGTAGGAGCCCCTGCAAGTGAGGCCAGTCTTCAGCTGCCCACAGCCCTGCCCTGACCTATGGCAGCAATTTACTGAAAAACTATTGGAACCAATACTTGTGAGCACCTCTATGAAAGCAATAAAATGGGCTACAAACAGGGGATTTGTCGGAGAGAACTTGGGTCAGTCTGTTAGATTCCTGCAGCAAGATGACAAGTCTCCCCCGTGGCTGAGAAGTGGTCAGTAGCGTTTGTCACTGCCTCATGTGATACACTGACAGCAGAGATAAGGAAGCACACTCTGGACAAATGGCAATAAAATATACAACTTTGTTTGGGAAACTATATTCAAAGATTGTTTAAGACTGATATAAAATTGACAGGGTCCACCCTGTGTCTACAGCTGCTTAGTACTTTTACAGATGACCTGGAGGATGGGATAAAGGAGATACCTATGGAGGATGCAGTGGTTATGAAGGGGAGAAGACTAGGAGGGAACACACAGTTTGAAATCATAAGGGTCCTGAGATAAACTGGAAATGACCAGAGGTCTGTAAAATCCCTGTGAGGGAAGCTTGAACAAACAGGGATAGCCTAAAGAAAAGAAGGTAACATTAAACTTTGCTGGCAGCCCTTAAGTAAGCTAAAGGTTGCTACAGCAGAGATAGATAGCAGATGTGCGTGGAGAACTGCACAAAAACCAGTGGTTCGAATTGCATGACAGTAGACTTAGGCACCAGGAAGAGCTTCTGCACTGTAAGGATGGTGAAACCCTAGAAGAGATTCTCTCAGTGTGCCAGAAATCTTCCCTCCTGGGAGAATTTCAATACAGTATTTGAATTCAGATTATGCAAACTTTTATGAGAGTGACACAGACATCTCTGATCTCTTGGTTTGGGAGTGGGGAACAAACTAGATGAACATTTGAAGACCTTTTCAGTCCTGAGTTTTATGATCTTGACAAGCAACCTAAATTACTGCGCAGATGGCTGGCCCTTGGTATCGCTGATCACAATGCAAAATTTTCTATGACCACCGTACCTTTGTCACGGCTGATCTTGTTTTTTAAGCACATGACAGTGTTAAATAGTGTCAGATTAAGCACTAATCCTTCTATTACTTTACTGGGAAAACAATGTATGCTGTAATATTTCCCTATTAATGACTATTGCGGTCTAACGATAAGCAGTCATCACGCAAATTAGTCATTGTTGCTGTGCATTTCAGCTCCCTGAGACGGACATATGAAGAAGATTCTAGTGTGGCTGAAGTCTGGGTTGGTGCCAGCATAAGCAGCATAAAAGGAAGGGGTGTGTCTCATGATGAAGTAAAAGCTTTCATTGTAGAACATAAAAATCTGGACTATTGTCTCATGCAAAAAGGAGCTGTTGCACCCATATTACACATATGAAGTACATTAGCTTAGAGCAGTAATAACTTCTGAATGTATATTATTAGATTTCACAAAATATTAAGCAATGCAGTGGATTAAGCCTCACAGTGCCCTTCTGAAGTGGGTGACTAAATACTGCTATTCCTAGCTTTCCAAACATGAAAGATTCAGGCAATATGAGACTAGCTGAAAGCTACTGTGTACAGGCCTTGAAACCAGAGGCCCCTGACTGAGCTTTGCTCATATAATCTGTGCCCCATTCCTTTTCTTATATTATGTAATTAGAAAATTAAAATAAAACAAGAAAAAGAGGGGGTGAAAAGTGGACTGGTCTGGCTCTTCAGGAAAGGAAATAACCCCCTCACTGAAAAAGTAAATCACCCTAAAAAACTCACCCAAACCAGTGCTTTGTTCTGTTAAAATTTTTCTAACTCTTGCACAGTTTCTGTATGGATGAATGGTACTAAGAAGCCAATTGTCATCTTCAGAGTATCTAGGAGGTGCTTCTACATTGAGGACACCTTTGCAGGATGGTTGCAGAGGTCTAAATCACCAGGCACAGAAAGTGCATATTGATCATGGCAACTACTTTCTTCCCCTAGGCAGGAAGCTTTCTGAAGCTTCTCTATTGGGGATTGCTCCTCTGAGGGTGGTTCCAGCTCTGAAGTGCAGGGCACTGTGATTATCCAGCTCTGCTGCCTTGTCTGTGTCACAGCATGCTCATACCATGCTGGGTGCTGCTCATGGAGACTTACAACTGCTTTTGCTTTCCAACTTTGTCTATATGTGAATGCTTAAAACAAACATCTCAGAGGTTTATATACTTTATAGAACTTTTATTTTCTGCTTCCTAAAAGGAAGGTATCAACAAAGATACCAGTAAGAAAGTAGATGGACTGGCCATTGCAGAGCTGCCTTTGCAACTGCAGAGATAAGATGAATCCACTGGTTTATTGTTCTGTATTTGTAATACATACCCTGAATCTTGTTGTTTGGGAGCTTTTTTTTTTTTATATTCAGGACATTTCATTTTGAACTTAATCCACTTTCTGAGCATGACATATCTTAGTTGCAGGTCAGGACTTGGCTTTTCTAATGCTATCATGCTATTCAAGTGAGCATTGTTGTTTAGTATCATCAAACACTTTGAGTTGTCAGTGTCCTGAGTATGATAACCTGCTTCCTCTTTCCTGCAACATGTCACCCATTAGCATTCCAGTTGCATTACACACTCTCTTTAGGGAAACAAAGTTAGGGCACCAGGCTCTTTTAACATTAAACAAAACAACTGACTTGTGTTGAACACTCAGGGTTCAGCAACAGCAGTTAATAGAGATGAAGACTCACTTGGAAAAAAACTTTCAGCTGGCTAAATTTAGAAAAACTAGTCTCTTGAATTATGTTACTTGACCCTTTAATTAATTTGGGGCTTTTTAAATTTGCATATTTAAGAGACATTTTTCTGAAGAATTATTTACTCACTGATTATGTCTTACCTCTGTATTTGTTGCAAGTCTACAGCCAGCTCCTGGTTACTTATAGTAACTTTGGTTTTAAGGCTCATCTCATATTACCAAAGCAATCAGGATTTGGGTCACAGAAGGTAATCTCCTGGAAATACAATAACCAGTCATCCAGTGTGGACTTATATTTGTAAAATTATTATTTTGAAATAACAATAAAAGGTGATAGAAACCAGAATGGAATGGATCCTTTAAAATAAAAATTCCATCCATGTGCTGAAGTGAGACTCAAGGGATATTAAATAACAAATTAGATATGAGCTTCCAATATGTTGCTCTTATGAAAAAAGGTCAATGTGGTTTTGGGTTGCATTGACCAGGCACCTTATCATCATATATTAAAGCAGGAAGCTAATAATCTTTCTTTATGTGTTTTTAGGATGCACAACATGCTCTTGCAATGCTGTGTTCAGTTATGGGCATCTTATTACCAGAAAGATATTGACAGATCATAAAAGCACAAGGGCTCAGGTCATCTTCATTTGTCACAATCATGTGACATTCCACCCTTCTCTTTCTCCCAAGAGGAAAAGAAAGCACAACGGAATCTTACTTCAGAAATATTCTGATTTATTTATAAGCAAATTATGTAATAAATGCATTATTCTTAATTATCCAAGTTTAAGTCACCTGCCAGCCTTGTGAGGGCGATTCTGAATCCTTGCCATGTACCAAAAAACCAGAAGACTGTGGCTTGAAGGTGCAAATGAGAAGATGATGTTGCTGTATATTTCCTGCGCTAGAACTGCAAAAAAATCTAGGTGTGCTCACATAAATTCAGCCCATTTGCTGAAAGTTGTTTGCCTCTAGAAGTCTTTCTAGGATACCAGAAGGTCATTGTATGTCCATCAAAAGGAATTATTTCTTTTTCATTCCTATTGCAGGCATTGCTATTATTTTAAGCATTTAGAAACCTGCAAGTCCTCTTAAGCTGATCACACATGTCTCCTTTGTAGAATATTATTAAAGTTTCTGAATTATTCATGTATTTGTATTATAATCTTTTCTGATTTTACTGTTTTTTTTTTTTTTATTTTGTTTCATTAGTCAATGCCCAAAGAAAACATTTTTCATTTCTTTAATTACAGAGCAGAAAGTTCAGTTGGAATTCTATCATTAATTTTCTTGTAAAAGCTTTTGCAATTCTTTGGAGTTTCTTCAGCTTCTCACTGGAGTAAAAGATTTCCAAAAGGGGGGTAACTTTTGTAGCTTTATTCTGTGTTACGCTGAATTTGACGCTATCCTTTCTGAATCACTGATGTATTGGGCTTCACCTATGCTTTCAATTATGCCAGAAGAAGAATAGCTGCATTATATGCTTATTCATGTTTCATGGGAGACTATTACCTGGAAAAGGACATGATCCTGGTTAAAGTGGGGAGCCTTTTGGCAATAAGTCCTCAACCACACCACAAGCTGTTGGAGTTTGGGTGCAGCAGCCACCAGTGCTGCTGTGCCAGTGCTGCTGGGCCTCTAGCAGCTCCTTACCTTTGTAAAGAAATCTGTGGGTCTAGGAATAAATGTGCTCAAACCATTTGTAAGCATCCCATGTTGTATATAATATGTAACTGATGACGAAAGGCATGATTTATGCGTAAATTATAACATCCATGTGCACAGACACACAGAGCTATATGCACACATGCTGGTATATGCACACAGCCGTATCTGTACATTCACATTAATACATAAACATACAATAGCAATGAATTGGCATACATCAGAAGACCATGTAAAGGCTTCAGGAAGGTGCATGGGTCACTTCTGCAAAGGCAGAAAAGGTAAGATGGGTCAGAGTGGTGATATGCTTCCTCTGCCTCCCTGTCTGTGTCTCTCTTCTCCCTGCCCCATAGCCCATAAAAGTTCATGCCATAACATGCGAAGTTCAGTCTATATACTGTTGTAAAAGCACACAGTGTATAAGATAGATAGGAAAATGTTTTGTATGAGACAGAAAAGGTTACTGAGAGAAATTCTGTGGCTCCAGTTGTGTGAGTCAGCAACTATCACAGTTTCTTCAGTCCTGAACTGGATTCCAGAGTTACTAGGGTGATACTGGCTTTGGAACTGCTCGAGGAGATCCCTGCATCAATTCCTTCTCTTTGATTAAAATATGAGGTTCCAGAAGTAAGATCTTGAAATACAGGTGCCCATGGCCTTGAAACACTGTGGAAAAACAGAAGGTGCACTTTGGTTTCATTATTCTTGTGGAAATTCAAATTATTCCTTAAGCAACAAACCAAATAGTTTCATTCACAAAGTCTATAGTCTGGTAATTATAGCATTATCAGGACTATGGAAAACTGCTGAAAGCATAATCTAACATTTATATGCCATTTTTCAGTTGCATTTACTACCCCAGGCAGACTCATTGTACATCTTATGATGCTATCTACTCTTCTTTGAAACAGTGTTTTCAACAACACTCTATTTTCTCTGTTTTCTGCTCAAAACTTCACAGATTTCAGTTTCTGTACATTTTGTTGAAAGCTGGATGGACTTACAAAAAACAAGCCAGAAATGTTTTCTTGCCTCTGAGTTTTGTTCAATATAGACATTTCAAAATGCTACAGAAGGGGGAAATTCCCATTACTGCTGCTCCACACCTGCCTCATGCAGCTGCTGCCTAAGTCATGACAGTATCAGCATCCCTCTCCCTGTGTGCCATCGTGGTCCGGGTCACTTGGTGCCAGGCAGAGATGCTGCCAATGCTTTCTTGCAGCATGTACTGCTTAGTGACATACAAGCCGCAGCACCCTACCCTTCCTCAGCCTGTTCATCCCCCATCCCTTAGCACTGTGAAAAATGAGACTGTCCTGCAGTGAGAGCGTTTTGGGAGCAGCAATTCTATAGCTGTTTATTGCAAAATCTGGGAAATATGTACATCGCCTCTGTAATGTGATCCTGTCTTTCGGCAAAACTCCCCCTCTGCAGGTTACCTGCCTGTCCTTTGGCAGGATGCACTGCTCCTGGCTAACAAATGGTGGAGCTGTTGCTTTGAGAAATGGGGATGATCACTCCGCTGCACCCGGGCTGATGCAAAGTGAGGAGCTGGCAAGGAATGCATCTGTTTTAAACAGCAGGTCTGCTGAAGGAACAGTTCTGTCTGTTAGACGGATGCCAGTGGAGAATATAGATGCATTATAGCTTAAAAAACCCTCAAAATTATTTTTTTAAAGGCAGCTACATCGAAAAGGGAGGCTACAGTATGCTCCTGATTCTATAATCTTCATTTTTCTGAAATTGGTATTAACTAGAGTTAAATCTAGCTCATTTGATTTATTTAGTTAATTTAAAAACAATCTGGTCATATATACCTATTAACGCTTTAATTTTTTAAAGACAAAAGAGTCACTTTTGTATTTTAACATTAATTCTTAGGAAGTAAAGAAAAAGTAGGCTGCGGTTTTTCTAGTGCAATCAGTTTTTGTAGTATTTTCAACAAATCAGTTCAGATCACTGACTAGAACTTTACTAGCATGTCCTGGCCTATCCATTGTATAATATGCTTGATAATTTGACCCGAGATTTTTTCCCCACAGCAGAAACCCAAAACAAAATAGAGACCCCACACACCTCAGATCCAGCCTGCCAACTTGGAAGGGAAATTGCACCTAACCCTAAACAGTGTGAAGCATTTCAGTGCAACTTGGCTTTGAGCAGCTGTATGGAAGCTGGCCAGCCAAAAAAAGCTTTCCTTCTCTGTTTCAACCTTTGCCATTCTGTATGACTTCAGGTGTGAGTGACTTCTTGTGGTTAAATAACATCTGCTGCTGTTATTCCTCAGCAATAGTAATGGATGGGGTTTTAGCATTGAGTCTTCTCGGACTCTAAAGGATCAACCTCTGTAACCCACTGAAAAGCCACTGTGTTTGAAGCAGCAAATTGTTAAAGGGTCTGCAGGGTTTACAGTGCTGCAGTCTTTGCCAGTTACATAGTACTTTGCACACAGTGTGTACCCGTGGAAGTAACTACCTTTGTGATTCATCCCAAGTGCAATCCTGAAGCTGACTGGAATAGATTTACTTTGGCACTTAGTTTAGCTAAAATCTTTGATTGACTTGCTGCAAAACAGTTTCTATCAATCAGCGCACTTTAATTGTCACTTTTGTAACTGGTTCCTGAAGCAAAGGGGGAGAAAATATTTTGTAAGTAGTGTGACAGGTATTAACAAATGATCAGATGTTGACAGGAAGCTGTATGGACATGCGTAGAACCTGAAAATTACTGCTGAATCCTTTATAAAGTCTGAGTAGAAAGCAGGATGCTGCTGCCACTCTTAAGCTGAATTGATGACAAACATTTTAATTCATGTTTTATAAAGAAAAGCAGTTTGGAAAACACTTAGACTTCTCCTTTGCAAAGGAAACCCATGTTTGCAAACCTAATGTTAAAGCAGGTAGCACTTGTGGACTGGTCATAGCAGCAGCAGAGGCTGTACAGGAGGGAGGGCTTGCCCTTGAGGGGCCTCTGGATTTCAGATGCTCCAAAGTTTCTAATTTTTCAGAATCTTCTACTGGAGCAGACTGTGCTATGGTTTTAATAACTCCTTTTGATAAGATACTATACTGTAGTGATAAAACATCTCAGTTAAATTTCTCATCTTTTATAAAAAATGACTGAAATGTAATTCGACATTGTAACTGACAGGTGCTTAGTTGGAACCAATTTGGGATGTTCATTAGAGTCAGTGGCTTGAAAGGACGCATTTAGGTCCATTCCATCAGTATCCATCTCTGCTAATGTCAGAGAAAACCAGCCTAAATAGCCGTCTAGAAAGATTTTCCCCCTGTGGTGCTCTGCTTTAAATTAGACGATTATGAAGTTTTCAGTGCAGCTAAGGGTAATTTATAATAAACTGAAGTATATCTTATTATTTCTGAGGCTGCGCTTGAGCCTTTGGTTTTAGGTTGATGACTTGTTTTAACAGTATTCTGCATATTAACTCACTTTCTACTGGATGCAAATGATTGAGAGATGGGAAACAACTGGTTAACTTACTCACTTTGATACTGCAGCACTACAAAGCAGAGCAAGTAGATGTGAAAACTTTTCAACTTTTGCCAGACTAGTGTCTCTGTAAATATCTTCACGTATTTTTCATGTAGGAATTCTCAGCAAGATCAATCAGCTGATGGCTGGTGGACAGGACCAAGCCATTTATCAGCTGTTAGGGTCCACAGAAACTTGAGGCCAACAGCTACCTTGAATCGCTCAGTTCTCCTGAAGAGAATAAATGATTTCCTTTTAATTTTCTATTAAATGTTAATTTGGGTGGTAGTTTCTGATCTCAGGGTAATTTTCCCTCTCTGTCATGTTTTTTAGCAGTCCCCATTTTTGTCTGTTCTGCCATGACAGATGGCTACTGGTACTAAGCTAAGTAGTTTGAGGCTGGCTTAGGTTTCTTTCTACCATGGGGCGCTCTCTGACTGTCACATTCATGCTTACTGTGATATATATATACTGATAGCTATAGACAAGCTGGCACCACACTACTCTTATGAATACCAACTATACCCACTGCTACTTAAACCAGACAAAATTTCATTTTAAGTTGCCTACAGAAAGATGCATTTGTGCTCTCCTTTCACATTTCCTCTGGGAATGTGCTGTTGGATCTCTTCATCTGCCCTTAAAATTTCTCTTTATTTGCTTTTACAGACACTTAACTTTTTTTCTCCCGTAACACTTAGGAGAAGAAAGGTAAAGCTTATGCAAAAGCTCATTCAAGGGTGTTGATTTTGAAATCCTCTACTTCTTGAGGGGATACCCTAGGCAAATTCCAGGAAAGTTAAGCTGTCAAACCTCATTAGTTCTGCCTTTTCAACATATGATACATCTTATTCTAGTCTCTTCAACATTTATTAAGTTAATTCACTTCATAATTTTTTTCCTAAATAAAATATATGAGGCTTGATCTTACACTGGCGCAAAGTAGATAGGATGCTCCAGCTGAATGCACAGCCCCATAAACTGGTGAAGAGAGGATTAGTTTGCAAAAACTTCTACATGCAATACCAACGTTTGTGAGACATAAGCCAGCTTTGTTCATCTATCTAGCCTGTTTTATCTTTGTGTGCTGAAAAAAAGAGTTACTAGAAACTGAGACCTTCAAAACCAGAAAACATCGAAATGTTCAGCATGGACTGCATAGACATCAACACAACACTGCTAAACATATTGTTATTGCACAGACTATATATGATTGTGTAAATAATGCTTGCCACTTTCACACTTTCAGATACTCTATAACTTTGTAACCAACACCCCAGAGCACTATTTTTTCACTATGGTTTCTCATAAAGTGTCTTGCAAATAAATATTCACAGATACTGAAAATACAAGGCAAGGAATTTGTCTTTGCAAGTAAAGAACGTTACAGCACCTCATGAATGTTGCCATTCCAAAAGTGAACAAAATATTTTTGAGTGATGTTTATACAGTCAAGCTGTCCCTGAAAAATGAAACTCAGAAATCATTTACTCTTCACTAGGGGCTATTGGACAATGAGTGAACTTTGCAGGATTTGTCTTAGCTGCTTCTGTTGTAAAGGCTAAACCACACAGTTTATACATATTGAACCTCTGGTTAATTATTTTCTACACGCATTATCCCTGGTTAAATTAATCCACATTAAGTGACAACGATGTTACCTCTGTCCTGATTTAGCATCAGTTATTGTAATTCAGTATGTCTGACTAAGTAGTTTTCCTAGGAGAACTCCTAAGGCAACATATGCTTCAATGGCAATGGGCAGTTAAATACATTGTACTACAATTATATTTTACTGTGTGGGGAACTTTTCATCAAAACACTGCATTATGATTGAATACTGAATCATGTTCCTGCCAACAAGTGATGCATCAAATCAGCGTGATTACAGTCAGGATTGAATCAGGAAATGAACTGTCAGAATCAATTGACGGTTATCCTGCTTTTGGAAATTTGTAGCTGCATCAGTCAGAAATGGACTTGAGAGAGTAGGCCCATAAATGCACATGAGCTGCTGAAGAGAAAAATCACAGATCTGAAACCCAACACAATGTCAGAAATAGTGCATGCTTTACTCTAATATAAGATGGGATTTAACCTGTTTTCAAGATTCTTCTAAATCACATGCATAGAAATTGGGTAAGAAACAAAGCAGAAAATTAATAAATTGTGCTTCTGAAATCATTGCAGACGGAGATGATTCAATGCTTATTTTCAATGTAGTTTCTAACCATCCCAAATCCTATTCCTTTTACAGTCTAAGTACTCAGGCACTCACCAAAGGTCTGTGTAATAGCCAAAGAAATAGAATATTGACAGGAAATGTTCAAAACCCTCAATGACTCAAGGTATTATGGAGCTGTTACATGAGGAAGGAAATTAAATTTAGATACCAAGTCTGGGGAGCTCCTCTTTACTCTCCACTTACAGCAAAGCATAAACACAAGGATGAGAAAGCCCTTCCACCCTGTCCTTGCTGCAGCGGTGTCTGCTTCCAGTCTTGGTTTCAGCCAAGTTGGTAGCTGTCTGAATTGCTGCAAATCTGAAGCAGGTCCTTCCATTCCCTAGAAAGATTGTGCGGTCCCTGGAACATGCCCGGCTGGTGTCCTGATTCTTTCAGCACCCCCTCAGCCTCTGCTGCACTGGCAACCTCCGGCTCATTTGTCAGTTCCTCCGTTCTCTCTCTCTGTACATCCCACCACGTGAAAGCTTCTCCCACCAGAAAGTGCTGCTCTTATAAGTACACAAAATCCAAAACCTGAGAACAAGAAAGTAAAGCAGATAGTGTCTTTCAGGTTGGATAAGTCTTTGAGAGCATGACTGGAAGGGGAGGTAGAGCTGCATCCATTTTCATCCACAAGCTCAGGAGGCACCTCATTTCTTCCTGCATGAATTTAACTCTCCTCCTATCAGCTCTCTGCTGTTGTTTCCTGTTGAAGTGACTTGACTTCAGTACTGAGACTTGGTAGAGTCCCCATTGCTGGAAGCTTTCAAGATGCCATTGGGCAGGGTGCTAGATAATCTTATCTAGGTTCCCTTTCCCATAAAGGTTGGACCAGATGACCTTTTGAGGTCCTTTACAATGTGCACTGGTCTATGATTCTATGACTTTGTTCAGGATCTAACTGAGCCAGGAGAGACACAGCTCTGGCAGGATTCTGGAGAGGAATGGCTATGGCATTCCTGCAGAAAGAGACCTGGGTTCTAATTTGTGCCACAATAACTGAATTAAGTTTCTAATTTACATGTGCATTGCATAAATGGCATGTATAATATCTGGAGCAGGAAGTGGAAATGCTCTCTTCTTCCTCAGAGTTCACCATATGACTAACAAAACTAATGTGGGTATCAAGGCTGTGTATCGGGAGCAATATATCTATTGTAAGGAAAGGAAATCAGCACTCGTGCCTGAAAAATATTGCCTCTACCACTGCTTGCGGAAACAAGTTACTTATAAAACTTGGAAAAATCCTATGTAAAACAAAATATCAGTGAAAAAATTTCCTGTTAGAATTTCCCAGCTTTGAGCCATGACTGGGATGTTTAGGTAGGGGGGAAACAGCTGTAATGGACATTTCAAAAGACAAAACGAGCTAACATTGTAATAGGATTCATCACAGCAGATCCTAGTCCTAATTGTATTAGAGTATATAAGGCCCTTTCTGATTCATTTAGATGACTTGCCAAGTAATCTGATACTCAGACTTATTCTTTAGAAGCTTGTTTGATGCTACTGTTAAAATTATATGTGCTGGACTAAGTTCTTCAGCTCTTATTTGTGAATGCTCAAAGCAATTCTAATCCAATGGCTGGTTTGCATATAACTGGTGAAATGGGACCAATTTATCATGCAGATTATTAGATAAATTATAAGAGGAAAAAATTAAGGTCAAAGCAGAAGAAGACCAGAATTTGCAAATCACACCTAGGACAACAGTTTTGCAGAGCTCTACTCATTGCAAGCAGTCCTGCTGATTCCATTTGAACTCCTAGCAGTGTCTCAAAGTAACCATATGCCTAAGGCATTTCTGAACATGTGTTGATCAATAAATTGCCATTCAAAGCAACTACTATTACATGACAAACTTGCAGGAAAATCACAACTTAAATAGAAGAACACTTATAAGAGAAATGCTCTTTTCTTTCAGTGATAAATTGTACAGAAGTAATTGAAAAATTCAGGTGTCCTTTTTGCATTAAAAATTAAAAGTAGAAGTGTCCATTTCAACAGAGGATGAAAATACAGTTGCCTCAGTAGTGTTAATGACAAACTTTTTATTAAAACTCCTCAAATACCTAAAAGCATTACTTTGTCTTGTACAAGGTATATATGTAAGAAAGAGTCAGAATTTTGTTGATATCATGTTTGACCACTGAATGTGGGAAACCCACCATTCTCCTTCAATCCACAACATGAAAATGAGAAAAACCAATGCTTTCATTAACAAGTGACCGGGACTTATTGTTTTAAAATATGATCAGATTAACATTTAGCCAAATATTTGTAACCATTCATGTTTACTCTTGGCTTTAGGTAGCTGAATGATAATTGGAATTATCTCAGAATGAAAAACAGGTGGATTAAATCACATTACTTGCTCAGGCTGAATAGCAGATCCTATTATTGCCAGAAATTTCATGAGCGCTGTAGACAACTAACAAAGCCATGAAACTGCCAAATCGCTTAGTGTGTAGCTCAGGGTCCCCCCAAGAATTACAGGTGAGACATCTTCTGCTCATATTATGCTAGTTTGACTCATATAAAGTGAGAAATCTAGGCTCAGGTGCATCCCTGTGCAGAGAGACTTGAACCTGACTTACACTGATTGTGGAAAGTGATCTGACTACAGGGTGAAAGAGGCAGAGGAAAGCAAGCAGAAAAAAATATTATGCAGTATTAGCCCTGCCACTTCTTGGTTTGTTGAGAAAGAAGTTACTACACTATTCCCAATGCTTGGAAGAAAGCCTCAATGCCTAAGGCCAGGAGAAAGGCCATGGTTATGAACACCAAATGGAGACAAACGTCAAGAATCCTGTGAGGAATAGGACTTAAACCCACAGCCTTCCTATTAACATTTCCTTACTCAGCTTCTCTAACTTCTTGTTTGGCATGCTGGTTTCTGCAAATCCCATTCCCAGATGCATTAGTCTTGTTGTATTTTCTATAAAGAACCTGCTTCTTCCTAATTCGCAGCTGTGTGCTTCGCTATGCAAAACTGCCTCCAGCTAAATGCTGCAGCTCTCAACATCCAAAGGCCCTCATGAATCAAGCCAGAATGTATCATTTTCAAATAGAAAATCAGAAGATACGTTCCTTCATACATATTGAATATCTATATGAATCCTGAAATTGAAAATCTACAATGTATTCCTTTCAGAAGAAACACCTGGTCATTCTTTTGCCGCGCACCTAAGTAAATAGACTAACCCATTCTCTTTAAGCACCAAGTCTGCAGGAGCAGGGGGGTGCTTCTTTTTTGTTTTTGTGATTTATCATCAAAGCCAGAACAAAATACTTACTAATAATCCTAACACTAAGTAATATTTTGTAGGGAAGTAAATCAGGAAAAAGTCTATTCATTCCTTTCCTTTCTCTTCCCTTCTCTTTCCCTCCTCTCTATTCAGTCCCTTCTCTGTTCTTCACCTTCCCCCTCTTTTCACTGAAACTCAGAAAAAGCCCATGAAGATTCACTTCTGAGATATTGCTTGATGGATACTGTACATTGAGTATTTCCTGCCTTTTCAGTTACTTCGCATCTGAGGTTTGCTTGCATGAGTTTGTACCCTGCGTTCTACATTGGCATTAGTTTCATGGGGGAGGCAAATAGTAGGCAGCTCTTTGTCTGTCACAATGGATCACAGGAGGTAGTGTATAAGAAAGAGGAAAATAGGAGAATGACACCAAATTACTAGGCCTGTGAAATGTAGCAGCAACATTTCAGAAAAATATATTTCTTTTTTGAGGGTCAGAGAACAGCCCTCCTGTAGCTCTTCCTCCAGTCATCAGGTGTTGAAGTTTCCAATGAAACACGCCACTTAAGGTTTGATGTATCTGCTTCCAGTTTGTTTCTTGAAAGAAAATTTGTTGTTCAACTCAAACCGTTTTAGCAGCAATTGCTTAACCAAACCAAGTTCCAAGTGATTAACAGCCCTTACAATGTAGCAACAAAGTCTGTATGTTTAGAAAAAAGATTATATTTACTCAGAATAAACACTGAAATATTTATAGCAAGGCATGAAACCATGAGTACGTATTCCTTGAAAATCAAAATTTAACCCTTTATCAAAAGTAATTGCTTTCCCACTATATTTCATTTGATACAAATAATCAATAGAAGTATTACATATCATGGTGACACCGTGCATTATGTGTGGATTAGTTTTGCCAACTCTTAAAATAAAAGATTGGAAAGAACAAAATATGCTTTACATATTAGAAACTATGAGTTTTTCTCAATAGAAAGAAACAGGATGCTTTTTTTCTCCATTAACATTTCAATTCTGTAAGACCAAACATGCCATGAAACCCCATGGTCTATTGAATTATTTATGGAACTAAGGTTACTCTTCCCACCTTTTTCATAAATAGTATTTATAACTAGAACTTCCCAGTCATTTTTAGTTATGAGAGAAGTTCACCTTATTCTTTCACTGAGGTCAAGTTTAGAGACTTCCATCTTATTTCATAGCAAATTAACATTAGAGCTAGGCCTAGAAGAGAGATTCTTATTGCCTAAGACCATACTTAACATGTTCGTTCTTCCTACATAAAAGACAGGCAATTACGTTTACCATAGGTAAAAATGTATTGGAGTCAAGTTGTCTGCAGCCTTGGGCGTATAGGTAAATGAATACTATTAGCTCAATTTTATGGATTTGAAATATACGGCTCTTGACAAAATAAAGACCAGATTCTTTGGTTACACTGCATAAACCTTGTTACATGAATTGATACATTCTTTTTAGTGGGATTTAATGGTAAATCATTACTCATTGTGAAGAAAAGGGTAATGAGTACAGCAACCATCTGTCACAATTTCACTCCCCACAGCAGGGATTAGGCATAAAACTGAGTTAGTATTTTGATATTTTGCATCATATACTGCTTAATTCTGGGCATACCACACAATTTTCCAGAAAGTAGCCCATTAGTCAAAAACTTGTTGCGCCTTTCCTTACTTGAATTTAAAACATCATGCATAAAAAGAATCATACAATCATAGAATGGTTAGGATTGGTAAGTACCTTAGTATCATCTAGTTCCAACCCCTCTGCCATGGGCAGGAACACCTCACACTAGACCATGTCGCCTAAGGTTCTGCCCAACCTGGCCTTGAACACTGCCAGGGATGAGGCGTTTACCATCCCAGTGCCAGTTTCCTTTTCTCCCCTTTGTACTAGAAGTCATTTCAGGTTAAACTAAAAGTAATTGACATCATAGAGCATAGGTTACACTATGATAATGATCTTCAGCCTTCTGTTGTGGAAGGGCTGCAGGGACTAATGTAATGAGTTGGACTAGAGGTGAAGTATTGCTTGTCTCATGGCATCAAATGTTGTGAATCTGAGTTTAAAATAAAAAAAATCACAAAGACATAAAAGTCCTCCAAGAGTCATCTTTTGTAACCTCTTGCTATTATTTCCCCTTCTTTCCCTGTCCTCTTTTGTACATAGGAGATAGTCCTTCCTACTTTTGAGATTTACGTGTGCCTAACAAACAGATCTGCTCTAACATGGCTCTGTTCTCCACCTCCATAGTTCAGTCGAAGGCAGGGCAGTCTGTAGGGGCTGTATCTGGGAAATGCACAACTTAGGACACTAATAAACATTGGGGTGTTGCTCT
This sequence comes from Forpus xanthops, assembly GCA_032466535.1. Classification (NCBI taxonomy): domain Eukaryota; kingdom Metazoa; phylum Chordata; class Aves; order Psittaciformes; family Psittacidae; genus Forpus; species Forpus xanthops. The sequence continues at coordinate 33,187 of JASSUY010038735.1, forward strand.
TCCTCTTCCTTCCAATTGACTCTCTGAGAGCACTTCTAGTTGCCAAGCAGAAGAAAGGCAGGATAGCCCCTCCTGCTTCCTCAGCAACCTAGATAACAGCTACTGTCCAGAAGACAGGTACTTGGAAATTGAAGGAGTTTTCCTCAGATAAGTCTAATATGCATCAAAAGGACAACATTTCTTTCATGGTAGTCACTGACTGCAGGATGAGCCATTTTTCTCAACGAAAATCCCAACCTTGGTGAAACTGAAATACGTAACAGCTCCTAAGGTGTCAATGTGGATGTATAAAAGTTTCTTAAATACCTAATTCTAGAGAATTCAGATTTGGAGACTTCATTTTTAGAAATGGGACCCGTCTATGAAACCTGGATTCAGGTTCAAAGCTGAGTATTGGAATGCTGAAAGCTGAAGAGAGGTGTGTGGCTTGGGCTTGGGTGTCTGTATATTGAAAAGGTTCTCCTGGCCAGCAGCCATGTGAAAGATGGTCTGTCCCACCTTATCAAATGAGAGACCTCCTGTGCTTGTGAATAATGTAATGAGCTTATAATCAGGGAGGCTTACAGAAATGAAATGGTCAGTACAGGAAAAAAGGAAAAAAGGTAAAATTGCCACTTGATCCTATCATAGACCAAAGTATTCCAGCAAATAGTGGAAAGCGTTGTGCTTTTGCACATGTTAACTGATTGCACAAGAGGAAAGACAAAAGAGAAAAGCTTAGTCTAGGCATCTGCTTCTCTGAACTGTGACAAAGACACGAAGAGGCATTTACTTGTTATCACCAGCCCAGGGAGAGCCGTTCTGAGAATGGAAATGCTAATCATCAATCTCCCTGTGCATGCAATGTCTCTGTTTAATAGCTGATAGAGCGTCTCCAAAGGGGCTTTTTTTTGCTCTTTGTCTAAAATGACATATAATGGACCTGGACTTATCAGTGTCTCTAAATGCATTTTCTGTGCTTTATCCTTACTAAGGGATTTAGCCCGTTCTAATGAATATGTGCAGAATTGATTTCGAGCTTGGTATAATTTAATCCATCAATTTAACATTAAATTAATATGCGAAGGGGGTCTCTTTGTGGATGAAAAACAGAAGGGGAACATTCTTATTAATTTAAAATGGACTTGAGAAATGGAAAGAGGCTGCTGCTATTAGTATCTGCCACTGGGCTTAACCACTGGGTAGTGAGTTACCTTGTGTGAATACTGCAGCTGCTAAAGCTGTGGCAACTGAGGGATGCCGAGCACACACTGAGCCTAGAGCTCGGGAGGTTGTCATCAGCTCTGCACATATCAAACTGCTGAGAGATGTCTTGCCAGGAACTCTGATGGTTGAAGGCTCCTTGCCATCCTCCTAACAAAAATGGTTTTCTGTAGACTGGAACTCCCTAGACAATTTTTCACATGTGGGAGGATTCCAAACCAAAGCCATGTCCCACGCACCACTGAATATTTGGGGCTGTGATCAGATTTTGCAGCTGACTCCTCATTCCTCTATGAGTTCTACATAGAGGATACCTAGAACGGGATGTTAACAACTTTATCAAGCAAGTCAGTTTTAAATGACTCTCTTAACTCATCTGTGATGATCTAACAGAACTCACAAAGATAACACATAGTAACAGCTAATGTTTAAAGATTTTTAACAAGGTGATGCAAGGAGGGCACCAGGAGCTGAAGCAAACTTATCCAGATCAGCATTCATTTAAAAATCTTTATCAAAGGACCATTTAAATTGGTCCTTTGTTTTCCCTGCAATAAGGTCAGACTTGCAGGCCTGTTAACTGATCTATCTGGATTTCCATTTTTAAGCAGCAGCACAATACTAGGAATGCTGAGGACTGGGAGGAAAGTGTTCCAGCTGCTGCTGAGAATGCTAAGGAATCCAGGGGGATTCCTCAGTTCCACTTTGCACAACTCCTAGAAACCATGCGCTCCAGACTTGCTGAATCTGTGGTTATTTTTTAAAGTTGCAGTTAGATTCCTCTGGGATTATGGATAGAGAAGAAAGTTGTTCACTGTCATTATATGAGATGAGTATATCGTCTGCCTCTTGCTCCCAAGAGCACAGGTTCCCAAGTGCGGGAAGGTGGCAACAGAAACCTACTGGGGCTGATCCAGGGGACCCAGAAATGACAACGTGATGCATGACAAGGGGAATCAGTGGCTTCGAACAGCTTTCACATGAAGGGAGACAAAAATAAACTAGGAATCCTCAGCTTGGACAACAGAAGATATAATAAAGCATAGTGGGGAAAAATTATGGTTTTATCATATCCAGAGAACCTGGTGACAACCAAACAGAGTTATCAGGAAGAATGTAAAGCAAATGAAAGTTTCTTTAATCACACATAATTAAATTTTAGAATGCATTGCTGTAGGGGATTGTAGAAGACAAAACTTGAATTCGGAAACACGGTAGAAAGATTAGTGAACTGATTTGTAAATATGAATATTTTAACCAGAGTTGGCTGCTCAGGTAGAAATGATACCATACGAGTATCAAGGATACTGTTATGCTTTGTTCAAGAAATGCATCTTTTCTGATATCAGATCATCAGGGATTTTTTTTTTCTTGCTTGGCATCTGCTGATTTGCAGCAGAAATATGAGTACTTGATAAAGAAGGAATGCATAGCACAGGGTGGGAACATGCTGATAAGTAACATGATCCCCCAGTTAGAAAGACTGGATGGTCTTTACCTCTCTCCTGGGTATATATATATATATATATATATATATGGCAAAGAATATGTGGCCAATTTCTCTTGCAGTATTATCATGCTAAATCATTAAGCTGTAACGAGACTGATCTGCATCGCATGCAAATCAAGAGGATACGTTCTCATGAAATGATTTAACGCAATTTAATAATTTTATCTGTTCAGGTACACATCAGTTCAGAAAAGTATCCATCAGAGAGCACCAATGAAAGCAAATATTGGAAAAATGAGTACAGTGGAATAGATACTGCCTCACCAAATAGGCAGCACACAGAAAAAATGTGGACAGCAGAACAAAGTAAGTGGTCTTCGGGTCTGTTAGCTTTAGCTACATACTAAAGGTGCGATGGGTCTTCATCATAGCTTTAGTATGTAGCTCATCAGCTGAAACACCATGTGCCCACAGAATACTGCGTGAGACATGCAAAATCAAGATGAGAAAAATAAAGGGGTTGAGAAAGATTTTCCCCTGCCTACATCTCTATACAATCCTTAATGCTATGGCCAGACAGCTGCCATTGTCACCAAACCTCCTTGGAAAGGGTAGATCCTTCGGCAGATTCTTGTCCCCCTGGAGAAAGAGCCTGCTTCAGCAGTTCTGAGCAGGGGGATGCAGACTACTATCCCTTCCCTCCCTCCCCACCACAACTGGTACCCACTTTCATCTCAATTCTGCAGCTCCAGTACTACTGGCGATGAAAAAAGTGTTTGATGCTAGCAGGCATTCCTTTTTGTGTGTTTTCTTCTGAATTTCCTCTCCATCACATTTCAATTTGTGCTTAAATGTGGCAACAAGGCGAAAGGTTCATCTGCCTTGCAGAATTAGAGTAAATGTCTCTGGAAGAAAATTATACCTAATTAACAGACCTTTTACAGCTCTAAATATATTCAGTAGTTCCTTGCAAAACAGCTCAGTATGCCTCATCACCTGGTGTGTGCTTATGTCATCGTAAAATTCTTCTCATGATGCAATCACTCAAGAGCTGCCAGCACTAGCACGCTAACTGCACTCAGTCTGGCCCAAGACTTCCCATCGTTATTGCCACTCAGTTCACTTTTATCTTTAATCCTCAGCAGAAGTGGCAGTGCCTTGCCTGCAGACTTGTGAGGTCACTGAAAAAGCCCTGTTGAGAGTCATCCCCCATCCAGCCTCTGCAGGCAATTCTTGAACACAGCGAACCTTTTCATGGACTGTGGTAAGGGGCAGAGCCCAGTCATATCTTTCCCTGTATCTGTCATGGTCCCATGAAATGTCCCTGGGAAGACAGTGGTGGTGATCCTGAGGATGGAGGCTAGGGAAGCACAAAAGAGGCACATGGGACACTTTTTCAAGTGTCAGTTTTGGCTGAATGGAACTTATGAGGGAATAACATTTTCTGTGGCCAGAGGGATGACTTGATGGACAGGCATATCATAGAAGCTTGATTTTCATGGGAAAGAACTAAAACCCACACAATCTGTCCTGGCTCATGAGTGATACTGCTATACCTTTAATGAGTTCTTGAGTATTAATTACAGAGGATAACAGACTTTTTCCCACTCTGGAGTGATAGAAAACTTTACTGTATATTTGTCCTGAAAACCTGCATACTTAACAATGCTGTTATTTCTATTTTTACCTATCCCTTTTCCATGAAAGTAATTTTTTCATCATCTTCTCCCTGTAGCTCAGAAATGAATGAATTCTACTTTCATGGATAGACCTGTGCAGAGAAGATTTATTTAAATGTTTTTTAAGAGGATGACACCATGGCATGGGGATCATGGCACGGATGATTTTTAAGAGGATGACAAGCATGGCATGGAGATCATGGGATGGGCAAGAGATGACGAAACCTGGAGAACAACTGGCAAGATTCCTGTTTGAACCACAAAGGTATGCAGCAGCTTCCTGAGCACACTGAGAGAAGAACCTACTGACACTTGCCTGTATTTGAGGGATGAGATTGTGTTTTAAACTAGGTGACTAAAGAAAGAAATAAAATGGAATTGATGGAAGTCTTTAAATACTTGATCTCCTGAGGCATTATTTATGATAGAATTTTTCTCAGAATACCAAGAATGACTGTTGAAGAACTTACCATGGAGCTGTAAGCTGTACCACAGATTTATTGCAAGCCATAGCACAACTCTGCCTATGACTGCTGTGCTGAAACTATAGAACTATTACCTGTGGTGTGAGAGCACTGGGTGAAAAATATAGCTGAGAGCATGGTGGGGTTCTGCGATTCATGGTGGCGATATTTGACATATTATATCCCAACTGTGACCATTATCCCAAGATAAATGTTAAATTAGTAAGACCACATAACTGTAGAAGATTTGATATAGTGTAAAAAGTGTTACTGATTGTCTGCTCAAGAATGTAGAATGTGGTGGGATACTATGGGGAAATGCAGTTGACACACATATGCTGATGTGGCTTATTTCAAATTTCACGTCACCATTGGTTGAAAACCATTTTAACCTGAGAAAATTCATATGGTTTTAAAGCCTTTTTTTTGTCTTTTGTTTAAACTGTCAAAGAACTGAGAGGATGCACATGGTGACACAGGTGACACATCTACCAGCAAAATAAGTCTGGAGCTCAAACATTCCATTTGGAGGGGATGAAACAAGCCAGCTTGGGGCCACAGTTTGAGTGGTGCACAGAGTTTTGGGATAGGGAGAGAAAAAGTTCATAGGATGCTAAGAAGCACTGAGGAAAGTAATGGTTCAGGGAAGGAAGCATTGAATGAGAATGAGACTTATTTACAAACCAAAATTATTAGATTAGTTAAAAGTATCAGGTGTTTTATATGTCCCTGTTTTATTAAGCTTTTAAAATACACTTAGATTTTTAACATTTTTCTGCAGCCACGAAAGCTAGAAACAATCACCTTTTTTTCCATCTCTCCTAGAAGGGAAGATTTCATATCAATCTACAGCCTCTGCAAGGTGAATCATTGAAATTAAAACCATAATTGAATACAAAGGAAAATCAGAAGTTTGCAGTGCTGACCTTCAATCTAGGAGCACCAATATCTACACCGTTTTCCTCTTTGACCTTTCAGCAAATAATCTAACCACATCAGATGAAAAGCTGGCAGAAAACTGATGGTCACTGGCAGAGCCCTCCACGCTGCAGACAACTACAGCAAGTACCTTTATTAACACTTACTTCAGATTCTGTTTTAACATTACCTAGGTGCTTTGCCCTCCACAACTCCTATTACAGGTCTGTTCCAGAACCTCTCTTCTCTGGTACTTATGTTCTCTGGTATTTTTTCTAATTTCCAGTCTAATTTTTTTCGTGGTTGCTTTATACAAATTTGTTCTCTGCTAGCATTATCTTTTTATTAAATAGCTTATTTCCTTCTGTGGCATACAGCCACCTGCTGGATTTATACAGTACAGTCTGAACTCTTCTTACCTTTCATTTTTCCAGGCTAAACAAGACAACTTCTTTTATGTTTCCCCTTGTTCTCAAGGCTATCTGCTCATTTAGCCACTTTCTTGATCTTTTTGGCACCTGTTTCTTTTCTTTTTCTTTTTTTTTTCTTTTTTTGCAATGAGTGGCAAAAAATGCGTATAATGATTTATGGAGGGTCTCACCAGGGCCTTACATAAAGCATTCGTATTTCAGTCTGCATTGAAAATATTTTGTTTGGCAAATTATCTCTTTTTTTTTTAGTTTCCCCGATCATCTCATAATTCTGTGAATCCCGGTTTTAGTACTACAAATAGATATAAGACTCCTAAAGTTACAAAGCCGTATTATGACAATACTAGTGTTATTCTTAAAAATAATTCAGTTCTAAAAATCCATCATTCTGTATGTTCATGTGGTTACAGTGCTGATATATATACTGGTGAAAGAGATCTAGAAACTTAAAATATGAGTCTATTTATAGTGTCTGTGATACAGTATCTTTTAAGCATATCCTATGTTCTGGTTACAAAACCACACAGTAATAGAGAACAAGAATAAAAAGAACAAAACAAATGAGTTGGCTTGCTATTTATACTCATTTATACTGATTGGGGAAAGATGATGTGAACAAACTTTCAAAAGATTAGAAGGTAATGTTAAAAAACTTGTTAAAACACAAGTGCCTCCTATGTTGTATAATGCATTAATGTCACTAGATTTTATTGCATACACAATCTCTTTTGAAAAGAACTGTTGATATTCTCAGCCTTGAGTAGAATCTCCAATATTTACTGTATACTAAAAAGTGTAAAAATTTAAAAATGTCAGAAGAATGTGAAAAAAGGTTGGAACCAGACATGTATATTGGTCCCTTCTACTCATCTTCCTTCTGCAGCAGTAGGTGCCAACCACTCAGGATATGGGTTTCCATCTGCTTTGCATTGTCAATAAGGGTCTGTTTTCCTTCTTTAGATTTAGATTATAGATATCTTATAGCACCCAAAATGTAAGGGATCAAGGTTCAAATCTTTCTTGTGCTTAAGGAGACTCATACGTAGACTATAAAAACACAACTCCCATTAGAATACAAGGATTCTGAGGGACAGAGAAGGAAGGTAGGTGATGAATATCTGTAAAGGACAACCACATTTCAACATAACTTTCTTTCCAAAGCTAGCTTTTATTTTTAGACTTTGATTTTAGTTGGTTTGGGGTTATTTTTTTTGGGGGGAAGGGGTGTCTTTTTTTTTTTTTTTTTGTAGTTTAGTTTTCAACAGATACACATTCATTTTATAAATGTCTCTTTCATCTGTAACTGGATTTTAAAGTCTTCAGGTGAACAACATCTTGATTGATCAAATACAGCATCAAAACTAGACACCCTTCTGAAAGTTTAATGCTTGAAACATGTATGAATGACTAGTTTTGCAAGTACCTCCTTAGACGTATCTGATGTTTAGCTGTTCTTTGTGATCTCCCTAAAGAAGGCTGAGCTCAGATAGAATGAACCCACATTGTCAGTTGTCTTTGCATATGCTGAGATAGTAATCCTGTTAGACTCCTTTCATGCAGAGAATGTGGGGCTCTAGGAAGTTTCAGCTAATGATGAATAAGAAATAGGAGGTTATATAAATGGATATTTCTTGGGTCAGTGGAAGGAGACTTTTTCCACATGCAGTGTGTGACACTGTGAAGCACAGGACAATGACCACCTGCCATAACAGAAACTCAGCAGCAGCTCTGGGGAAAAAAATATGTACAGAGTTAGTGAGAAGATTGGATAGAAAGGATTTCCCCTGCAGTCCTGAGGTACAGCTCTCTCAAAAAGCCATCTTCATGGAAAGGTAGCCCAGAGAGCAAGTCTTCAAAGGCTCACATGAAAGTCCTCGGAGAAGAATCCTGGGCAATATGTTTAAATAGGACTGGAGAACAAAAATCCATCACTGTATGAATCACTTTAATTCTGTCTTCCAGAAGTTACTGACTGGCAGGAGATTGGTGGAAACTGCAGCATGGTAAATTGAATGGAGTGATAACCTTTTTTGAAGTCCAGGAGAGTTCACTTCAGGGTGAAAAGATCTCATTGTAAAACAGGTCCACTTATTAACTGGGTGTCATGAAACCCGTCCAACAATAAATATCCCACTCTGGTCTTAAGGAGTGCTGTTCAGTGGTAGAGAGTCATCTGGGTCCATATTTCTGTGCTAAAATGGACTAACCTGTGGCTTCCTGCCAAGCACCACTCACAGATAAAGAGAATGGTAGGCTTTTCAAGCACGAGGGCATCCATGCCCTGCTCATTGGTAGCTAAGCAGAAGACACTTCCTATAATGACAGGACAAGGGTTAATCTGTAAAACTAATCAGTATACTGTTGTTCCTTTGGTACAATTTGAGGCCACTACCTCTTGTCCTATAATTTGTTACTTGGGAGAAGAGATCAACCCACACCTCCCTCCATCCTCCTTTCAGGCAGTTTTAGGGAGTGATAAGGTTCCCCCTGAACCTTCTCCAGACTAGACAATCCCAGTTCCCTCAGCCATTCTTCATAAAACTTGTGCTCCATACCCTTCACCAGCTTCATGCTCTTCTTTGGATGCTCTTCTTTGTCATCCTCTTCTTGTATATCACATATATCATCCTAAAACTGTTTTTTTTTTTTGCATCTGCTGATATTTTTCCTCCACTTCCCTAAGACTTTCCTAACTGCCATGTAATTGCAACTGCAGTTCTGTTTTCTTATAGACATAGAACTTATATGGAAAAATAACATACTTTTTAAAATGGTGTTTTATCTGCAGATAGTTCATCTCCAGGCTTATTATTAATGCTAATGTTATTTTGCTGCAAAAAGCTCCTAAAGTTCTGAGACTAAAGACTGTATTCATTGAAGAAACTGAATCATACAGTCCATCAATAGCTCCAGGGCAATTTTTCAACAAAGGTAGTTGTCTGGAACTACTTTTTTCTTCTCTCTCTTCAGATTTTTTTATTTTGGCAATTACATGAAACATTACTTCACCCCTTATAATTCTCTTGCCATTCCTAATAAGCTGTGTTTTAATTTAAAACAGCAATTTACAATTCAATTAATATATAACAACACAATCTATTGTAATCACAATGCGATAAATTTGTGTTTTAAGTAATTTTTAATGCTCATAGCAGCTGGATCTGTGAAGTGTGGAAATAGCTACCATTTTTCACCATGTGCAATATTGTCTGTGCAAAGCACCATTTTTTAATTATAGCACCACCAAAGCCCAATGTATGGAAAATGGAGCAATTGTAATTGCAAAGGAAGAAAATCTTTGCTTACAATATACAGTTAATACAGAAAAAATATAAAGGTAATGTCAAGATAGAATTAGTAAAACTGATATAAGGCTGAATTCCCTGATAAAATCGCTATTTTGAAATGTGCTTCAGATTGACATCTTTCAAAAAGTAAAGCTATGGGATTTACTTGCATCAGGCAATAAAGAATTCCTGGATTTCTACATCTAACCAGAAACTTATTATTGAGACATTGTAAATAACTCATTATTACTTTACTGGTGGATGTTTTCTCGTGTTTCTTTTTTTTTGGCAGTCATTTATTTTTTTTCAAATTCCTGCATTACTATATTACATAGAGGAAAAAAAACCTCCCAAAGGGCCATCTTCAACAGGTTGACAGTTCCTTTGACTTCAGTGAAACTACATTAATTCTGATGTATCTATTACTTATATTTGCAGTAGTTTGGATGTTAAATATGAACCATCATACGCCATCTGGAAATAGTATATAAACCCTCTTCTAAGTTCCTCTCCAAAAAAGGAACATGACTCCTCCAAGGAGACCCCCTTTTTTGGTCCTACCAAGAGCTTGCTGTGAACACATGCTTTTGCTACTGCTGAAATTTATCAGGATTTTTCACTCTATTGTAAATGCTTTTACTCTTTAAATCAGAAGTAATCTTATTGTGTTGAAAGGAATTGTGATGCTGCTGTAAATGTAAAATCACAACAAGGGCTCACAATGTTTTTCCCTCTTCTAATAGAACAGTAATACAGGGATTTTCTGTAATCGCAGTTTACTTCTAAAGGGACTTCAGTACATCAACTTTCCTTTCATTTCCTATTCCAATAGTGTGCCCCGTGTCAGTTTGCTCTTGGTCACATGGAGACTACTCATCAGAATTAATAATTCTGCTAATGAAACCTGCACTAGAAGTGCTTGAGGCTTACAGGTTTTGAAAATAGGAATGAAGTTGCTTTCACCAACCTGAGAGTTAATTTAGGTTTGTTTTTTTTTCTTTTTTAACTTAAAAACCACAGAAAATGTTTCTAGACTTTATGAAAGACCGTATATGAAAAAATTTACTGGAATACATATCCCTTTTTATGTGTTTGGATAACCAAGATCTTTCTTAATTAATGGAATGTTATGATTTTTACAGTTCTGAAGGTCAAGAAGAGAAAGAAATAAGTAACAATAAAAATCAGACAATATATATTTTATCCTGTAGCTAGGGGAGAAAATACTGAAAATTATCAGGTAGGAAAGTGTATCTATAAATTAGTTATTCTCAAATGAAACACTTTTACACAGGCCATTTCCTTACTGAGCGTCTATAAATGTATATAAAATAAACATTCATATTCCTTTCTGAGAAGAATCATAATATTAATTGCTGAAAAATATGGTGTAAATTAAATGCAAGGCTTTTATTACTAGAAATTTTGGTTGTGTTATAGAAGTTGGTTTGAGTTTAGAAACTGGATTCACTTGGAACAGAATCAGGACTAGGAGCCCCAAAATACTAATTTCCTGCTATTCTTTATTCAAATGAAATTATATTGTCTCTGGCAATTGCACCACAAAAAAGAAAAAAAAAAAGGCAAAAAAAAAGAAAAAATAAAAGCTGTTCCTTTATGTTATTACTGGCTTTTCAATTCTTACATTTGTCGTTGATATATGTGGCACGAAAGTAAAAAATGCATACATAACATAAAGGCTGAGTAAATATACATTAAGGAGAACTACCCCATCAAGTGATTTTACCCTTATCTGCATTTGCAGGTTGGTTAGATCCATCAATGTATGTAGAGCCAAACTCTATAATTCCATTATAGTGGTAGGAGGAAGAAGGTGGGAGTCTTTGAGGTGACGCCATGTATTGTATAGTAAAATCTAGCAAAGTTTCATTTTCAAATATCTGGTGGAGAAGTGGCCAAGTATCTCCAGTAATTTTAAGGACATTTCCAAATGTTTATTTAGATAAAAGACAGATAACAGCAAAACTATAAAACCTGCAGCCAGATAACTAGGTTTTATTAATGACCTGCCATATACCGTGGCCGGATAATTAAAGTTCTCCCTCCCTTCTAACCCCCTCCTTCCAGAAAAGGAGAGAGTGGACAAATTTATTTGATAGTTTGATAACCAGAGGACACTGGTTGAAAACTATTGATATAATCAGAGTCTATTCAATTTGCTCACGACAGGCACTCCTATCTGCTAATTTCACCTGTGAATAGTTAATTATGCCCTGGATGCATGTGGTAGAGCCATTAATAAAATTTGTCTGTCATAGGTTTCTGTATTTTCATTTTTTGTCATCCTCATGTGCACTTTATCTATGGGAATCTTCCCCCCTCCCCTTTTATTTTTCTTTTAACATTGCACAAGACAGATGTTAGTGGTATAGGTATTTCAGCAAGGCTACGTTATAGATGGCATGCAGCATGGATCAGGATTGCTCTTTTAGCCTGTAAAAGACTGGGCCTGTGTACATAATGAAGTCGCTGAAGCATGAATGATAATGGAGTTCTTAACCATTTCACATTTTCGAGGTATACTTAGGGAATTTGCTTCCATCTAAACAAATGCAAGAGAAAATGCATCTTTTTTTTTGGCAAGCTCATGAGGATTTCACACATACAGGAAGGTTGGGTTTACTTTGTTTTCTTTAAATCTGGATGCTGTGCCTTTTCTAAGACATTTCTTTAGGTGAATGAAGGTATCAAAAAACAGATTTTCTCCCTCCAGTCGTGTGTATTTCATAAAGGGCATTTGTATGCTAAGGCAATTTAGTTTTAATCTCTGAAAGTCCTCTCAGGATTCAGAAAGCTTCTAAAATTCACATCAGATTTCCCTAATTCTGCCATTTCCTTCACTTGAGACAATTTCCCTTCAGTATTCCCTACCTTATAAAGAGATTGCGCAGCTCATCAAAATGATTTATTTATTCATAATATTGCAGGCTAGAACATGCTGCTTTGTCTAACACCTCTGAACAAAAGTATCTAAAGAATAGTAATAAAACTATGAGTAATTCCCCCCCAACTTTTGTTTCCTATTTTTTTTTCCAGATGCAGACTGTTTACTCAAAATCCAAATGTAGTCTTCGAAGTTGTTGAGAGCTACTCTCTCCTCTGAGGCAAAACCTCTTTGCAGATAAATCCTTCAGGTTTCATTGTCCAGCAGTTTGACCTATGTATTACCAGTAAAACCAAAAAAAAACCATGTCCTTTTCTTGCAGATTGAGAAGAAGATCATCAACAAATGACAAAGGCTCTGGGCCTTGCTGGCCTCTCCAGAAGCAGATGTTGTTGCAAAACCAAGCCATATCTTAAGCAATTTAACACAGGATCCCTTAGTTTTGATATGGATTGGTGTCTGGCCTCCATGGGGCCTGGTAAGTCTTGAAACCTTAACTTCAGCTTTACTGCTTCGGTCATCTGGGTCCAGTCTTCTATGACAACTGTGATTATCACAGTGTGGTTTCCTACATTTTTTTCTCTCTGTAAGGCTGGGTCAAGCCTGAGTGAGTTTTTAATCATTCTCTGCCAAAGAGCTGAGTTGGCTTCATGCATTTTATGTTTTACAAAGTCATTCTTTACTTCAGAAAAAAAATCTAAGGATTCTTGCTACCAAGTTTTGTCTAGATATATTTTTCATCCCTTCGTTCAAAGACTCTAAGAAATCTCTTTGCTTGTTGGAAGCTGAAAGGTAAGAAGAAGCTTGGATATTTTGCTTCTCTCATTACCTGGTCTCATTGGATGACAGTGCTAGAGAGTCTGGGTAGGTTGTTTGGTCATCACAGGGATGATCATCAGTGGGATGGGGCACAAAAGCTGTAAAGCAGACTGTAGGAAAGGATTTATTTCTGAGTGTGTACAGTGCCTAAGGAAGTGTAATTAAAGCAAATAAGCACCATCACAGACATAAACCCAGATTATTAGAGGTGGCTGAAATCTCTCAGTATTATTTTGGCTAAAAAATTGAATTTAAGATGAAAAATTCAGCAAAAGTAGTCCAATACTGACAAGAACATTTTGCCAGTCAAATAAATACAAAAAATGACTTTCAGAAATCAAGGAATTTTGAAAAGCTTCTTATTTTCTTGAGTGGACATTTGAGTTTTGTTTGCTTTTATTAAACAATTATATGAACTTGAATTGACTCACATGTAATTGGCATTTTAATGAGCTGGAGGTTTTTTGTTTATATTTCGGAGCTCTGACAGTAGCTGTTGTCAGTGACACTAAATTATCACCCTGAATACTACCACTGTAATAGAATTCACTTGAGATGTCTGAAAGGGTGTCCTGAGTTCCATGGCTTAAGTGTTTTGTGTGATCTCACTTCTTGGAACAGTCTGGTTCAGAAAGAGAAAAGAACAAGTCAGGTATTTTCTCTCCACCATCTCACTGGTTTCTGTGAAACTTCTTTGAGACCCCCTGCAGTTGCTTCTTTTGTTTTGGTTAAGATTTCTGCTCAACTCCTAAAGGCTCCTTACCATGGAGCATAGCATCAGCAACAGAAATCCAAAATAATGAGTTAGCTTGCTCAGAATTAATGACTTTGGCTTCAACATAGGTGGTTGGGTATACTATATTACCTATACTCTAGTTTTGGAAATTTTAGGGTGAATTGAGGACACATTGAATTAATTTCTCTCAGTAGGAGGTGTAGAAATATACTTGTTTAAAGTTAAGCCTTAGATTCTCACATCACTTCATACCTCCAGGTGCCCAAGCCTGGACTATAGTGCCTCTGCATTGTGGTTTAGGCCTCCAGAAAAAGAAACACATCTCCTGGGCTAGCTTCTCTGCTGATCTGCTCACAATCCTATATGCAGAATGGACATAATGACAGTGAGTTATACAGAAATTCAACCTGAAGATCAGAAAAAGAACACTAAAATGTGCTCCATCACCTCCCAGTTTTCTGTGACTTTTGAGACTTCCTGTCCTATTTACTTGTAAAGTTAAATGTTAGTTCAAATCCCTGTAACACACACCATGATTATGTTAATCTGGACCCAAATATTATGTAAGTACTGTGACAACGATTCAGAGAAGTTACATGATTTAGTATTTCCTTATGGCTCCCAAGTAGATCTTAAAGATTTTTGATATTGACCTTTTTAGACTCCTTAAATTCTAAAGCCTAGCTTAAGATGCTTTTTTTTCCTTTCTAAATACTGTGCTGAAGTTATTATTGCTTGCTTCCCCTTTTTATACTGTACATGGATATCCTAATAGGATACTTGCTACATGAAATAGCCTGTTCTGAAAAGCATTTCTAGTCCAGAACAGCCCTATTTGTCTAGGCAGAAATATGAATTTGCTTTGGCTCAGTCTTGAAGAGAAACAAATAGCAGCATGCAACAGAACACACATAGGTTTTGATTAGGTGTTGCTGTTTAACAGAAGGCAGAGCAGGTATATTCTTTTTTCCTTTTTTTTTATTCTTTTTATTTCAATTGGAAAAACATCCAGACAGCAGGCAAAGGTAGTTGGTGTTTTAGAAAAACGAGGAGTGGACAGAGGAAGAAGCGAGACCTCTTCTCTCCAGAAAGTCATCAGTCATGTCTCAAAGTCTCATGAAAGGAACATGATGCCACAGACTGCTTGCTCATCACCCTCTCATGCTGTGCTTTCTAAAAAGTCATACCACATGAATCTCACACATTTGCTGCCATGGACAAGGAAGTCCACTGTCCTGAAAATCTTTGGCCAAGGACTCACCTAAACTGTCCATGCTGACAGGTGAATCAAAGTTGAGTTGAAGAGGCACAAAGGCTCATCAGTTTTGCATGTCTGGTTGCCAAAGAATTTCAGGCTGTTGCAGTGTTAAGGCCTGGTCCTCTGTCTTGTTCTTTGGCATGGAGTAGAAGACCATGATCAGAGCAATGTTTTTGTGTCTGAAGTCTATGCTAGTGGAGACGGAATGCCGAATGAAGATATCTTGTATCCCTAACCGTATTAAACTTACTAATACAGATCTAACATGGCATCTTATACATTTACTTTACAGAGCTGAGCAATTACTTCCCCTTCTCCTCAGTGATCAGAAAAACATATAAGGAACATTGTATGCATTTTATGCAGCTATTTCGTGGTTGTCTTTTGCTTACTAGGGGTGCTATGGGTGCTGCATGATTTTGCAGAGTGTTTAGTCAAGCTAAGGCTGAAAATCCTGATGAAAGCAGTCATCTTCATTTGAGTTTCAAGACTGCTGCTTGACCCACCTTCCATGATGCCACCAAAATACAGAGGGTCCATGATACCACCAAAATACAGAGGGGATGCTCTGAAGTCATGCAGAATTACAAGGTGAACATCAACTACCAGTCTCCCCAGTTTTTAATGATCCTTTAAGTAACAAGATATTTTAATATATGTATATATAGATATATATTTACCTTGTTGATACTATCAACCTGTTCAAATGCAGTGGCTGGTAATTTCTCAGTGTTTCATAGCCAGTCAAAATGATCTAATTACATTAGCTTACTTCAAAAGCATCTTCCTTACCTCAGCTACTCAGTTACAAAGAGAGTCTCCTGCAAACACTAAAAATGTTGGAGTTCTCAAGAAAAAGTTTTAGTATTTCTTTAATGGAAAGACATAAGTACAAAGTTAATACCAACATCCCTAATAATACATATGAAGGGAACCTAAGAGGCTGTCTTTCTTAATTGGACTGTTTCACATCAGTAAGTTCATAGTCTGAGCAGGAAGCACACAGAGGACAGTGCACATGAAACATCTAGAATGACAGCTTGAATGTTCAAGACTTATGAGGTTGGTAGATGTATATTATGAATTCACCCAACCTTAGTGAAAGTCCATAAAAAATATTCCAGAAAGGACTCAACTGTGAAAGAATTTCCTTTTATTCTTTGGACAAAGACAAAATGTACACCTTTATAAATAGACACAAATAACTCTTCTGTTTTGCTTGTGGGTTTTGGGGGGTTTGGATATGTATTAGTGAGAAAAGGATTTTGTGGAAGATTTCTAGAAACATCCATTCAGTACTTAGCTGTTGGAGCTGTTGGGGCAGAAATAGAGAACAACATAGAAAGCATTATCGTGTCATTATATAAAACACTGGTGTGCCCAGGGGTATTGTGTGCAGTTCTGGCACATAAAAAAAGAATATTATAAAACTGGAAAATGTGCAGAGAACACTGTCAGGAAGTAAGGAATGATTTCTTTACAAGAAGGGATTTAAAACCTTTGTTCCGCAAATTGTTGGAAGCTGCATGAGAAACTGCAGGGTGATATTACCCCATGCTTTTCTTTGGTGCTTTCTTTCTAAGCATCCATTCACGGCTACAGAGTCTCAATACATAATGATATGGGCCTTTGGTCTGAAACTTCCCAGATGTTCTTGTGAATGGAAAGTCTCTTTGCATAGCCTTCCTCACCTATGGGGAGAAAGGTGTATGTGTAAGTGATCACATCAAAGCCTGGATGCTGTGAAAAGGGACTATTCAGTGGTAGCAACAGGAGAATCTTTCTGCAGTGCTGAATATTTGGTCACCATTGCAGATGCTGGGAGCAGTGACACTGGGCCTTCTTCCAGGATTAATTTTCATAGTGCTGCCTAAGTGCAGCCATTTGTCTGTGCATTCTGCTCCGTGCAGGGAAGCAGTATTCCAAACTGCTATCACCAGGGCTTGCAGAACTATTTGCATTATACTGTGACTAGCAATCTCAATTACCTAACATGGGGCTCTTTTCACTACCTCCTCTGCTAGTTGGGTTTTAGGTATGTGCAGTTTGAAAGGGAACAAAGAAATTGAAGGTAATAGCTGGCACTCCTCTGGAGAGCAGGGATGTCATTAGTCAGCTGTGGAGAAGGCAGATGCTGTCTGTTAGAGGGCTTCAGAAGTATGAAAGCATTACCAAACCACAAGACAATGTGATCTTTCTTTAGCCATATGAGCTCCTGTGTGGCACTGAAACAGTAGAGTTTGTCATGGGAAAATGCTGAAATATACTTGTGCCAGCAGTGAACTAGACTGCCTGCCAGATGCTATGACAGAGAAGGGCTTGGCTAGAGGGCTGTGAGCCATGGCAGTCTTGAAATTGAAAGGAACAGAGTAGAAGTGATGAAATAAACAGCAATTAACATCAGCACTGGTGGAAAAGTTTTAGTCTGAGAAAGTCAGAGGTATCCAGACAGAAAGATGTTGTACTCTAAGGGACAAAGAAGGGAAATTGAATTGCAGAGTTGTGGGGCACTGGGCACGGCAGCAAGAAGGCTTGAGCACACCCAGGGTCAGTAAATATCCCCAAACCCATGCTAGCATCCTCATCCCTGCAGAGTTCTTCTCCATGCTCACAGACCTTCGGCCTCTTTCTCCTTTCAGGAATGTGGTATGGTCTGTCTGCCCCTCCAGAGACCACTGTGCATGGCTATGACAGGATGACACACTTTCACATCCTTTCTCTGCAAGGCAGAAAGATCTGGCACAATGCTCAAAAATGTTTGTTCTTAGCAGGACTGTGTTTCACACAAAGAACGTAGCAATAAATTTTAAATGTAACAAACATTCTCTCCCCCTGAGATGGATCATCTCCTGAATAAAAAGTTAGGCTGAAAGAAATCGAATGTTCGTTTGTACCAAATGATTGAGGAATCATTTGTTAGCAAATAAAAATGAAAAAAAACACAGCAAATAGAAAACAACCACACCTCAATCCCCACCTCTTTCACACAAAGCATTTAAAGGCTGCCTATAAGCAAATCAAATCATAAACCAAAACTTTCTTGTACCTTTACATGCACAAGTACTGTTATCATTGATTTTTTCTGAGATACAATTAATAAAACAAGTGATATTTCTGTTGAACAATGAAATGCTTGCGCACTATGTAGAGAGCCATGTTATATTTTCAACTAAAGCAAACCCCAACAATTAGATTGTAGATATAATTGTTTTAGGAAGAGTCAAAGGAGTTTTTCCTTGAGGTGTTGTTAGGAGATTGGGATCTTCCCTTTCTTTACAAGATGTATTAACCTCTGCTGCAACTCGCTGTGCAAGTACAATTCCTCTTTTGATCCATTAGCAGAATATGCAGCAAGTAGGTCTATCTCACTGCCAGGCTTAGTCACATTAATCCTAGCACTTGTCATTAGGCATTTACATGCAATGTTATCCATCCTCTGTGTGTTTTGCTAGACAACAGAGGGTGAGAATACATATTTATCACTAAGGATAAGCAAATTCTTACTCTGTTGAGTACTCCTGTACTTGAACCAAACCCCGTGAGCGACATGCCTAATTTGATTGCAGTGTGGGTAGACATTGCCAATATCTCAAAACCGGTTTCTTGAGACAAATTCCGTTTCTCATAAGATTTGTAATATTGTTTTGAAGTTTCTGCTAGTACTAAGCAAAAGTGACAGTTGAAACTTTTGGATACAAAAGCATAACTCACCCAGCAAAGTGCACAAAAGATGCCTGACTAAATTAACCCTGTTACCAGTGGCAGTATGAGGATGAAATTCTTAGTTGTTATCCTTCTTTTTGTTATTTCTGTAGTCTAATCATTATGCAAAATATAGATTTTCACCCACGTTTCCCACTACCTCAAAATAATTGGATTACATCTTTAAGCCAGCTTAACATTTCTTTTAGATTAAATAAAAAAACATAATAAGAGGAAACATTGCAACAGAATGGTATTAACCTCATTATTTTTGAAAGCAGATTTTATGCATAAGCATCATCACTGAAGAAACACCTAAACTGTAGATAAGGCATCCCAGCACATCACTTTGCATTGTTTTTTGCCTATTTGAAAAAAAAAGCATCTTTGGAAGTGCTTACAGCCAAAAGCTTGCCTTTGTAAGAAGAGCTATCATGTGGCCAGATATTAGCATTCAGAGAGAGAAAAGCACAGAACCTTTGTAGAAATGTCAGATACTACCAAAGAGCTGGGGACCCAATCATGTTCTGTAACAAAGTTCCCTTCACCTGTGATATTTTAGATCAGAAGCTTTGATTTCTAGCAGTTTAATATACATTACCTCTCCCTTCCCCCCAAAAAAATCCCCCAAACCCCAAACTAACTCACCAACAACCAAAAAATTCCCCAAACCCCATCAAAACCAAAACCAAAACCAAAGAGGTTTGTACTAACTGGCAGATGAAATATTTTTGTTTATTTTGGTATTTCATTAAGGACTGGATGGATGGCAGCTCGCAAAGAGTTGTGCTCAATGGCTCAGTGTCCAGCTGGAAACCAGTAACAAGTGGTGTCCCTCAGTGACTGGTGTTGGGACTAGTCTTGTTCAACATCTTTGTCCTCAGTGACATGGACAGTGGGATTGAGTGCGTCCTCAGCAAGTTTGCCGATGACACCAAGCTGTGTGGTTCAGTTGATATGTTGGAGGAAAGTAATGCCATTCAGAGAGACATTGGCATGCTTTCAAGGTGGGCTGATGCCAATTTGATGAAGTTTAACCATGCCAAGTGCAAGGTCCTACATCTGGGTGGGAGCAATCCCAGGCACAGCTACAGGTGGGGCAGAGATGAGATTGAGAGCAGCCCTGAGGAGAAGAACTTGGGTGTGTTGGTCAATGAGAAAATGAACATTAGCTGGCTTCAGTGTGCACTTGCAGCCCAGAAAGCCAACTGTATCCTAGACTGCATCAAAAGGAGTGTGACCAGCAGAATGAGGGAGGTGATCCTGCCCCTCTACTCTGCTCTTGTGAGACCTCACTTGGAATATTGTGTGCAGTTCTGGTGTCCTCAACATAAAAAGGACATGGAACTGTTGGAACAAGTCCAGAAGAGGGCATGAGGATGATCAGGGGGCTGGAGCACCTCCCATATGAAGATAAGATGATAGAGTTGGGGCTGTTTAGTGTGAAGAGAAGGCTGCATGGAGACCTCATCGCAGCCTTTCAATATCTGAGGAGGGCCTATAGGGATGTTGGGGAGGGACTCTCCATGAGGGACTGTAGTGATAGGACAAGTGATAACAGGTTCAGACTTAAAGAGGGGAAGTTTAGATTGGATCTGAGGAAGAAATTCTTTACTGTGAGGGTGGTGAGGCACTGGAATGGGTTGCTCAGGGAAGTTGTGAATGCTCCGTCGCTGGCAGTGTTCAAGGCCGGGTTGGACATAGCCTTGGGTGGCATGGTTAAGTGGGAGGTGTCAATGCCCATGGCAGGGGGACTGGAACTAGATGATCTTAAGGTCCTTTCCAACCCTAACTATTCTATGATTCTATGATACACCTCCAGGGACCAATTACCAACCATGGTTATGCAATGCTTCTGCAACACACAGTGCACAACATACACCTCTCCAGGATCAATGAGATCTCCTTGGTCAGATTTCTTTCCAATACCACAGTAAATCCACTATCTCCTTCCAGCTTACTTTGTTTCAGGGTTCTTTAATTGCTTGCAGGCTTTGAAGATTTGCTATGAGAGAAAACCTTTACGATGAGAGGAAGGTTGAGTTAATGTTGGCATATTGGTTGACCAAAGTGACACAGACTGGTCCTGTATCACAGATCTGTCTCCACTATATATCTACTCTTTCACTACTTATTAATGCTTTGCCAGGGAGGAGGGGAGGCTGGGAGGAAGCAGAAACAGGGCACCTGACCCTAACTGACCAAAGAGGTATTCCATACCACAGTACATCATGCCCAGGATGTGGGTTCAGTTCATGGCTTGGTTGTTGAGTGGTGAGCAGTTGTGTCCTCTTCCCTTGTTTTTCTCTGGTCATTGTTGTGATTCATGGTAGCAGCAGTGATTTGTGTTATACCTTAGTTACTGAACTGCTCTTATCTCAACCCGTGGGAGTTACATTCTTTCAGCTCTTCTCCTCATTTCCCCCACCTTGAAGTGGGGTGTCATGGGTTCAGCAGCAGCAGTCATTTTTCTTTAAGCAGTAGCTGGTGTAGCACTGTGTTTTGGATTTTTAG
>JASSUY010038737.1:0-12515 GCA_032466535.1 Forpus xanthops
GAAGAGAAGAGAAGAGAAGAGAAGAGAAGAGAAGAGAAGAGAAGAGAAGAGAAGAGAAGAGAAGAGAAGAGAGAAGAAGGGAAGAGAAGAGAAGAGAAAAGAGAGAAGAGGGGAAAATATTGTCTCCACAAGCTGCTGGTGGTCCTGAGGATGCCAGTAAGACTGTGCAGAGGGTGTGTATGTGTACAGCTCTACAGCCACCTCTGCCTCCCCAAAATTCAGTACAGAAGAAATGTTAGGGATTATGACTGGGTACTTGACATGTTTTTGTATTTCCTGACTTTCTCCACCAGACACCACTAGACACGGGACATGAAGCTAGAGATCTTTGTTCTGAGCCAGTACAGCTATTTCTGTGTTTTCTTGTGACTGATCATTCTTGCTGTCTCTATCAGAGCAAGTTTGTGATCATGGTTGGCTGTGGCTCAATCCTTGCCCTCCCACACAAGTACAAACAATGTCATCTGCACTGATATCTGCAGCAAACAACCCTCAGGGGCTGTGTGCAATCTCTCCTGGTACCCCCTGAAGCAATTCCCTTTCTGTACAGCATTGTCAGCCACTGATAGCACCCAAACAAGGTCCAGAAAGTTGTCAAGTAGCTGTTTGCTGCATCCAGTTTCACTTGCCAGAAGCCATCCCTGGCATCCATGACTAAAAGACTATTGTGTTCGCTTGATTTGGCAATATTTCAGTGGCTGTTGGCAGGGAACACTTTAGTATGCTATTGAGGTCTTTTGGATTGATGCAGATCATAAGTTTGCCTGTCTTCCTAACTGCCACCATACTGCTGATCCACTCAATTGGCCTTGAACTTTCTTCATCCACCTTGTTCCATGACAATTTTAACTTTCACCTTGAGCTCTGCTTCAAGAGAGTTGGTACTAGCATTTTATATATAGCTGATGCCACAACATCTTAACCTCGCAGACCTTAGAAGTACTCATTATCAACAAACCCAATTCTTTGACCAGAGACTATATTTTAATAGCCAGAAAAGTAATATCTCATATGTTTCCCCTACCCTCAGTTTGCTCTGTGATAATAAACTCTCATGTCTCAGCTAGTAAGTTCTGCACCAGACAATGGATTTTTTGCATCCATTCTACATCAGAAAGTATCACAACCTAATCCCTATTTACATGGGAGCACTTCAGTCTAGGCATTCTATAAAAGAATACATTTAAGTTGATCCCACTGTAAGAAAAATTTCCTTATTGTTTTATCTTTTACAAAATCTGCATAGTTTACCCAGTTTCACCATGGAATCATATTCAATTTAGTGCAGGTTTTTCCTTTGCCAGTTGCTTGTCATTTCTCATATTCAGTTTCTGAACCACATTATTTTCTTGTTACTGCCATTGCACTTACATTCTACATATTATTCAGACCAGCTTCATCACAGGTGCTTGCTTCTCTCTTTTCAAGCACTTATGCAAATTAAATCACCAGTATAATTTAGAATCTCTTCACTTGCATGTATGTGGTCCAAAAATTGTGTCATCCAAGTTCCAACTACACATACAGTGAAACCACCACCTTGCTCATAAGCAAGACTTTTGACCACTAGACTTCACAGTTCTGAAACAAAAGAGGTCAATATCATTATCACAGCTTCATAAGGGTGTTATGTAAGGGTAAAGTGACTTGCTCAAGGTCATCTAACAGCTTGGTGAGAGCAGAACTTTTGTCTTGCAAGTTCCAGTCTAGTGCTTTATCCAGCAAGAAACCCTGACTGTGCTGAAGTCAGAGGTTTCCCTGTCCTTGGCCTGTTCTATTAAAACGCTGCACTGGCATTCATATAAACCATTTACCAAGGGTAACATCCATTTGTTCTGCATCAAAAAGCAAGAGAGATTGACACATACATAATCTTTTCCTATATGTGATGGATTGATCCTTGACTTAGGATCATTTCAGGTGCCTCTTTGTAGTCTCCCCATTACAAGAAAAAATTCCCAGACTGTCTATGCAAGATAGGAATGAAAAGCTGTGACACAACCATTTCTCCCATTCTTCCTGAGGAAACATTTTACTTCCAATCAAAATTTGCAGCACCCCCAGTATTGAAAACAAGGGCTTATAGGTGATCACTGTACATTTATGTTTGTCATATGGTGCTTTAAAAACACAAAAATCCACACAGCATTTCTTCAAACATTTCCAGAGAAGAATTTATTTTCAAACTATCAACATGGTTAAGCACAGTGCATAATCCTCATGCACAGGTTTACTTAGAATATTCATGGCATACTGGGATAACAATGTCCGAGGGCATTTTTTATTACTTTTGCTTTCCAAGGAGGAAAATACATTTGTGCCCATTGATGACTTGGTAGAATTTCAGGAGCATGAAACAGGCCTTCCTTGTACTGAAAATCCCTAATAAGACTTTGCATCTGGAATATAGTATTCTAACAACAGCCTTGCATTGATACATGCTGCCCGTGTGTAATAAGAACTTCACTGAAATCCTGAGGAGAGGATGCCTCCTGACCTTGGGGGGCAGCATACAAGAACTCCAGCCTGAATTGCACGTTTCTTCTCTCATTCAGGTGATGCCTGCTATAGCAAACAAGTGGTCCTGCCATCAGGATGATCATGTCATTTTGCAGTGCACCCTCTTACAGACCTGACTTCTGGTGTTCCGAAACAGGGCTGGCCTTTAGATGATTTAAACCCAAACCAGAACAAAAGACCCTGGATCTGTGTTGTCCCTTACAATAAAATCCTCAGAGTTTACCACAGACTTTGCTGCGGAGTTTAGGAAGAAATTGTTTGATCTTATCCAGACAAATGACAAATTTACAAGATGCACGCAAACCTTTTCCTGAGGTGAGAAGCAGCAGTGCAGCAAAGCACGTGCACCTCAGCAGAATTCATACCCCAACACAGACCACAGCATGCCACCTATGTACATGTAAGGAAACTGATTAATGGGCTGTCACTTTATTTGTTGACTGCTGAATTATTTATACTTATAAAGTGTTTAATAATTTACAGCTGATATCTTAACAAATTACAGCTGAAAGTGACAAGGGGAAGGTGGCACAAGAGTCTCACTTGAGATCAATGCCCTTGTTCTCAGGGCACTTTGGAACACGATTTCTGCTGACTGTCACCAGCAAAAAAAGGAAGGGGGAAGTATGTTGATTTGGTACTACGTGTTAAATAGAGAGAACTGCATATTTCAGTAATCAAAGGAAAAAAGTTGCTTTAAACCAAAAAGAACATGAAATTACTCTGAAGAAATCTACATTTCCATATGAAATGAAAATCATTGTCTTAAAAAAAAAAAGACTAAATAAAAGCTAATTACAGTGTTTGTTTTTAAAATTTTGTCTCAAAGCATTTTATCCATCTTTTCTTGCCACAAAGGATTTGGATACATATTGATTTTGACCTGCATGCCACATCTTTACAAAAAAGCAAAGTCATCTTAATATGAAGAGGTTATTTTTTACTGTATCAGGATGGAAACAAAATTACCATCTACTGGCTCTATGTGAGTTAAACTTAGAGAGTGCATGAGAAAGAAACATATATTCTGATTTTTAACAAAATCCAAATGCTAACCAACAGAAATGTTGGCTGAGTGAAACTAGCTGAAAACAAAATTCCTCTAAAAATCCTCTATATAGGTAAATAACACTTCACTCCAGGATGCTTTTTTCTTCACAGACATTTTTATAGAAGAAAAAATACTTCAATGTAAATATCCAAAGTAGCAAATTCCATTCTCTAGCAGGAATTTCCTGGGTATTAGCCCGCTCTATTTCCTTTAAATACCACAAGAATGCAATGTCTAGTAGAATCATTTTTTGGTGAAACACAAATTCTTATACGAAGACACAAGACTCCATAACAAAAATTATTCTGTCAGTGTTTCAGACAAATATATTTTTCAGGGTAACCTCTCCAAGTGGTAAGCATAGTTTCATCTTGAATCCCCAATTCTACAATATCCACAATAGAAAACAAGCTGTGCTAACCACTGCTGAATTCCAGTAGCACTATATATCTGCATGAAAGATACTGTTCACCAGTGCAAGACTGACCTCTGCTTGTATCTAGCTTGCTTCAAGCAAGCACCATATGTCTTTCCATCACAGTAGCACAGGCACTGTGGCCTTGAACAGTGTAAATCATATCCAGCTCTATCGCCCCCCTCTTCCCCCCAGTAAGCTTAGGCGATCAGTGTTTTCTCCTTTGGTGCACGCAGCTTGAATCCTGTAAGAAATGATGTTACACATACAGTAGAAACTTAGTTTCATGGTATTTTGCAGTATTAGCTTCTTCAATAGCAATTGCTTTTTCTGTCTCTGATTTAATTGCTGTTTATCTCCACAGAGACTTTTGTATGCGCGTGCTGCCAGCTGGACTAGGATCAGTAGGTAGCCATTACTGGACATTTGGGAGCAATGAAATGAATTAAGGCCAGCTGAATCCTACTAGCTGTATTTTCATTCTGCCCCCAGACACATTCTCACCCATAGCATTTCTTCTGCAGCACAGACATTTACAAGACTACAAGCTCTGGCAGCAAACTTCAATAAGAACAAGACCCAGTCAGCTCTTATGCTTTCGATAATTCTACTAATGACTTCAGAGTAGAAACCTGCTCAGTTATGCTAGGGACCTAAGTAATTTGTACATTGTAAACTGCTCTAAAAGAAGGCATTCTAACTTCCTAGTAGAAAGCAAGTGGTGAGCTATGTTAGAGGGACATCCTGTTCCTTGATATTTACCCCACAAGTCTAGCAGCTGTGCTGCCTTGAGGAGGACAAGTGGTCTCCCTTTTTTCATACCATTGAACAATTTATTAAGTAAGGAAGTTATATAACAAACCTATTTTGGTTTTATTATATATGTATATAGGTTTCCCTATTGCAATGCTATGTTCCCATGAACAGTTGGGTGAGGAATGTCCATGGATTACTAAAATTGTTAAAAAGTTTTTCTGGTTGTAAGTGAAAAGTGGATAAAGCAAGAAGAAATTTAGCATGATTGACAAATCTTGGCTGAGAATTTATTGAGTTTCAAAATTCATTATCCTCAGTTGTTAAAGGATGCTATTGCTTTTGATATACAGTTTCCACTTCTGTATTTTTCAATACAAAAATAAAATCTCTATATAATTCTTCCCAGGGTGTAAGAAACATATAAAAATGGACAACAACTTTTTATCTTTTGATATGGGGAATATAATAAGTAAAAAATAACGTTGTATAGATTTTGAAAATTGATGAAGGAAAATCAGATCAAGCTGTTGCCCTCTCAAATACTTAATACTTAGAAATACATTATTTCTACTATATCTAAATATTTCTTTTCTTTAATCCAGATTTTCTATTATTAGAGGGTAACCAACCTATGCGAGATTTTATGCGCACGTGTGCTGAACCACTTTCATGATTTCACTAGGAAGCCATATTTATAATTCCTCCCATATTAAATCTGAATTATTAAAACTAAAGATGAGGATGATCTCAATGAAAAATTATTGCTGAGGTAAACGTTACGAAAGTATCCAGAGCACATACAGGTGCTCCAAACAGTACAAAATGCAACACCTATCTGTTAAGTCATCGACTACTTATCCACTCACAGTCTTCAGCCTGGTCTTCAGGATCCCCACTGAATAAGATCTCTACTATTTGGAGGGCAGTTTTTCCTCCCCTCCTCCACTGCCCAGGGTAGTAAGTATGACCAGCAGGAAGCCTGGAGCTGACAGTATCAATGACAGAGTGAAGTCTGAATAAGCATGGCACAGAGCTTTATTGGTCACAGGAGGCAGTCAGCCATGGCATTCCTTTCCTTCACAATTCACATGATGCCCTGACAACACTTCCTTGAAGATATCATTCAAAAATACCCCTGAAGTCTAAGCATAACAATAATATATCAATTACTTACACACTCAGGAACACGAACAGGATATTAAAAGGGAATTAGAGTAAATACAGCCTTTCAGGTAGGTTATTGTTCTCTGGAATGCAAACTCATAAGAAATGTCTGGGATTAGTATCAGCCTAGTAGAAATGAGACCTGGTCAGGAGATGGTGCAGAAAGCATTCCAGAATTTGACTTCTCCCTATTTCTTTGAAACCTGTATTTCACTCTCCAATACAGCACTGTGCATGCATATTCATGAGTTGAAGTTCCAGCAACCCATCAGCTCTGCACTGCACAACGGAAATTTCAACTATTGTGTGAAATCCTTACCCCAAAGAAGACAGTGGCAAGATCCTTGCTTACTTCTTTGGGAACAGGAATTCACCCAAGATGTCTTTCTAATTCTGTCAGGTTTTCAGGATGCAGCATGCTTTTTGAGATGAAACAGTAAGCAATGTACTGCTTTCTTACATCCCCTTTGAAAACAGAAATAGCATTGCACTGCACTTCTATTACCCTTGTCAGACAATTTTCTCTTTTGTCCACTCAGATACAACCCTCCATCCTTTACTTTTTTCTTACCAATAAATTTTTATAGAACAACATAAAATTGTTATTAAATCAGTGCACTGCTATTATCAGCGGTTTATGTTCAAAACTCTAAGCATCTTCCCTCAGCTGGCCCAGACTTTCTTCAACAGTTCTGCAGGAGTGCTTTCTGAGACTGCAGAAAAGCTCACATAAAGCCTCTAACCCCCACATATTTTCGTAGGTTACTAATCGTTGTCCACTGACTTTATTTTATTTTTTTTCTGTAAAACATTATATCTCCTGCCAGAATTTCTGGACAACAGGAAGTGTCATTAAAATTTGGAGTGGACAAAGCACTTCAGTCTATGCTGTCAGTAACAAATGTCTCCTATCAGAAGGGAGGAGTTGATGACCTAATAGATTTTTCCCTATTTTAAACTTTTTGGGCCTGTTATGGCTCAGTTCCCTCACTGGTCCTTGAGAAATCTGTGACAGATAGGAAAATAAAATAAAACTTCAGTCACTATATGTGTAATATATTCCTGTTTGTTGGGTGAGAATGATTCCTTTCAAATTATTCTGAATCTAACTTGGTATTATAGGAGATGTGGCAAAGTGCTCTAAATGAAAACTTCCCATCTGCAGTGCTGGTTATTATAGTAGGTAATAACATCTTCTCATGTGTCTTAAACATTCAGATAAACTGAACGGGCACATTTTTGCCTTTTGAGGAGGGCCAGGGTTTGGCATTCTATAGTAATGCAACAATGACAGCTAGTTCCTTTCTACAGCTGGATCAAAGTGGGCTGGGCAGCAATGAGGTAATGGCAATGAAAGGAAAAATAAATCCCATTTTGGAGAATCTGAGAAATTACTCATATTAACAATAGGATGTTACTCTTTTTTAAAGTTCAATTGATCAGTTCTGAATTTCTCAAGGAAAAGGTCAGTACTCCTTCATATTCACTGAAACTAGGCATATATAACCCCAGTGATCCCATGTCCAGAAAAAAAAAAAAAAAAACAAAAAAAAAACCAGCATAGTCAGAAATTAAAAGTTCCCCCAAAGAAGTAATCAGTTAAGTCTCCAGAGCCTGTAGGTCTAGAGCAAATCATGGAGGGAGGAGTGGAACTCAGATTTGAGAGTGGGTCCCTGCTGCCCTCTCCTGCTCTATGGAACTGAGAAGTCACACCACTTAGGTACTACACTCTCCACTAGCTGTTCTTTCTGTCCATAACTTCTAAGATGACTTCCTAAAATTACTTTCTCCTGTGAAAGAGGAATTGTTACTAGGCTGCTCCATCTAAGGAAATGATGGCATCTAAAAAACAACTAACAAGGATGTCACATGGACAGGGACCTCTCCACCTGTTTGGACATAGTACCTAAGCACTCATGTCAGGATTTGGATCGGGGTTTCACCCTCAGAAATGAGCAGTGAGCATACTGAATGCAGGCATCTGAGATACTGCACATCTCTATTAAAAATGGAGCACAGAAATCCAGCTAAAATTATGTAATAACCATGGTAGCAGACATTTCTTTATTCTTTGAAGCCACTGACAAACAGACACTATATAGTACAGAGAGTTACTACATTAATTAGCCTTTTTTTCTGACTGCTATAGTAAACACTTTCATAGTAAAATGCAATGCATAATCACTGCTGGTCTGAAAATGACAGCTGTTCTGGAGAAGACCGATGAATACATCGATCTCTCCTGTAAACTCTTCCATTTCCTATAGTTGTCTTGAGGGTTTTTTTTTTTTTTTTGCCAATATGAGTATGACTCAGTTTTTTTATGTGCATTTTTATCTTTCAGTTCTGTCTAGTAGCTATATCTAGGTAAACTTCTTACTCTCTTACTTTTGCTTTAATAGTAAGTGGACAGTTTAGTTTAGCAGCTAAGACACCAGTTAGACAAATACCCAAGGGAACATACAAAGCAGGCCAGTCAAAATTCTGGCACATTATTTCATGACTGTTGCCAAAATGTCTTTCAAGAATTAAAAAGGCCTTTCAATATTAAAACAAATAACAGGTACTTTACATGGTTTTAATTATGAACAGTCTGAAAATGGGCTGTGATATTACTTTAAAAAGTCAGAATGCTTCACCCTGATTGCATATAACAAAGAAACATCAGAGGAGGGAGGTAGGAAGAGTATGCTGTTTGTCAGAAAGCCTAGTTCTAATTTTAATAATGGAAACATTTTCCTGTTAATGATAACAGGCAAAGCAGTAAAAAGGTAGAGAAAAATAAAATAAAAAAAGCCAAAGCTGTAGGTGCATCAGAACAAGCACTGTAGCATGAGGAGAGCATGAAACCTGAAGGAGACTTGCATTTTTTCATAATTCCACTCCCATTGTTAAAAGTACTATATATTCCCCAAAATATCTTCCCTGGAATGTCAGGAATTGACAATACCAATGCAAAGGGAAACAATAGCTGATCTCATAGCTCTGCAGTCATCCTCTTGCAGGCTTCACTCAGCAAAACAAACACTTCAGGTCATACAGTCCTTAGGGTCCACACATTAAAATAACTCAGTTATATTCACAGTCTCCGTTTGTTCCTCTCAAACACCTTTGTGGTGGCATCAGCGTCCTCCTCAGAGAAGACCATCCTCTCATTCACGTTCCAGCTGGACAATAAGAGTGGCAGTAGAGGTTATCATGGGGACGGACAGTTAGAGGGCAAAAGCCAACATTGAAGTAGTTACCATGAAGGCATGGGGAACACCCAGGAAAACATGTGGGCTGACTTTTGTTTGGTATACTTAGTTTGTCTATGGGCAGATTGCCACAAAAGAAAAAAAAAAGAGAGGGAAAAAGAAAACCTATACTTTATTTATTATTTAAATAAACAGTTTTATGCTGCTTCCATTTTGTGCTCAGTTTTATAACAATATGAGTCCATTTCCCCATCATTCCTTAATATCTATATTGTTTAGGACTTTATATACTGTGTGATTAGTTGGCATTGGTACCGTTCAATCTGTACTAATCTGTATGCATTTATATTGTGTGAGCAGTTCTCTAATTGGTTTTCATCCAAGTAATCCCACAGAGAATAAGGTTACATGCTGAAAAGGGCTGAGGTGAGAGAGTGGTTAAAAGGGGAGTGCAAACTCTTTTCCCATCCTTATTAAGAATGCTTTGCACATCTGCATTTTCTAAAAACATTTCTAAACTCCCTCTCTGTGAATAAGCATAAAGTCTATTCCACAGCAGAGAAATGCACAGAGAATGAATCTGTTTCAGAGAACCCCACCCATATCTGCTTTATTCCTCATATGCGACTTTACTTGGTCAGACAAGGCTGTGAAAAATAAATATTACAGTTTACAAAAAGGGGGGGGGGAATATTAAAAAAAAACCACAAATGCAGAAAATAAAATAGCTCTCAGTAGAAAATACTGAATTTACTTTATATGAACAGAAAGCTTATAGATCAAAGTCTAAAGGTGACTAACAGAACTGCAGAAAAATAAAACAATACAAAAAGGCCCAAAGCAAGCCAACACTTTCAAAATTAGCTGTTTAAATCCGTATCTGTCCTACTAGCTTAAGGATAGCCTAAATTTCAGATTTTCCTCACCCCAAAATTTCTGAAACATGTTGAGAATCACTGAAGGTACTCAAGATATTAACTTTGCAAATGCTGATGGCAGCACTTGAATTTTAAGAAAATATATGCTCAATCATTGAATTTAATTTCACAATAACAACACACTTTCATATTCCTGGCTGCAAGGACATTTGTTTGGTTGATTTTTTTAAAAAGTGCTTTGTATTGTCAGTCACACAACTCCCAGAAAAAAAGTTGCGATGAAAATTAGGTGGAAGTTGCACTTCTTTCCCTCAAACAGAAAGACAAATCTTAATTCTCTTCATAGAACAGCATATTTAAATTTACAAGTACCTGCATACAGTCATTGTCTTTATCACCTCCAACATTAACAATTTTTTTTTCATGCTTAGATCAAGTTCTAGCTTTGATTATACCTTTTTTCCTTTCCCTTCAAAAAAAAACCTTAAGTCAACATACTGAAAACTGAATGTAAACCACACTTTTTATACATATCCATGCCTACATTCTGAGCAGACATTAGAATATTTATTTTAAAAGCACAGGGCTTGTTTACCATATCCATAACTTTGAATGGCTGGATTTTAGAAGATCCTTTTTAAAAAGAAAGTCTCTTTCTACTGTACATTCTTACTAATGAGAAAACGCAGTTTTACTACATAAGGCTTAAACAAACCCTTTGTTTACTGCTTAAGAAAAATTTATTCTAAAATGATTATCTGGATTTAAAAATAAAATCAAAGATAAACTTTCAGATTTTACTCAGAGCCACGTAGATGGCAATCTTTTTTTTTTTTTTTCAATTAGTTATTATCCTGTCTGCTCAATGAACATTAATCTGAATTTTAAAGAAAGAGAGTTGTCCTGGCTAAACTTAGCCGTGATTTACACTGAAAGACAACTTAAGCCTCCTGTTTTCCTCCCCTGCTTATGAACACCACCATACTCCATTCCTGCATTATCTTCTGGTAGCCATCTCTGGAATATTCTTAAAAGCTGCTAACATGATACATTAGAATTCAGACATGTGACAGAGACAAAATTAAAGTTGACCTTCTCTGTCAGAAAAAATAAACAGCAACCATTAGCAGCTTTGTACCTCTGCATTTAACTCCCTATTTTCTGCCTCCCTAGTTTGGGTCCATTAACTGACTGGTGCAAAGAAGATTCCCAGCAACACTGACTCCCTGTGGATATATTACCATCTCTGGATATCACACTTGACTGTATCCTATGTTTAATAGCCTTATTTTACATTGGAAATAATGCACTTCAGAGTTGGCCACACAACAATAATGTAGACAAGAATTGCCAATATTCCTAAAAAAAGTTCCTATGGCTGTATCTCTGTTAACAACCCTGGGAGCTGTTAAGAGTTTTTATTTTCACAATTTTACTAGTCACTAAAAATTCCAAATAACTCATCAGTTATAATAAAAGCATCCTTTTATTCACCTGAAAGCTATTTTTGAAAGTATTTTATGTGGAAAGTATCCATTAAAATATGCAGCTTCTTACTAAACTTCTAAAAGTTATTTTCTGTTGTTCCACTGTGCAGACAGAGAATTTCAGACCTACAAAACTTTCAGATCAGGATCCTTCCAAGTAAAAAAGTTAGCTGAATATCACATTAAACTTGATAGAAAAAAAAAAAACAACAGGATTTTACAACAAAATCACACAAAAGCACTTATTTCACAGAGTTAAATGAATAAATTATACAGAACGCAAAAGTGATTTTGAAAACATTGGTGATGTAACCTGCCATGAACTTTGACAACCATGCAGGTTAAGACAGATCTCTGGTATTTATTTTGACCGTTATCTAAGCACCTCAGTAGTGTGATTAGGGAGTTTACCATATAAGTATATCCTGAGCCCACCTAGGTGTTTGTGGCAAAGTAAACGTAGTCCCACTTCCCTTTTCTTTCAACAGCTACAGGATTTTTGTGTTGTTGCCTGCTGGGATTTTACCCATATTTTTCTTGTGTTCAGTAAGGCATGGTACAGCTTAGAGAGAGAGAACCATCCCACGCTAACAACTAAATACAGTATGTATCAAATTGCTGGTGGGACAGGGCTTATTATTTTTCTTAAGACTAAAATATATAACCTGATATCAGGAACTCTCTTGCCCTTTGACCTAGATGCCATGGATGATTTTAATGCTCATCCCACCTGAGCTGGGGTGTATGTCATTTCTCCATAGATTTTTATATTTTCCTGTCAATTTCATAATATATTCTCTGTAGTTACAATATTTCAAATCTTGCTTCTGTTTTTTAATGTGCACATAAACTAAACAAACAAACAAACAAACCACCCTTATTATAAATTGATGGATGTTGCTTTGACTTTATGGATAGAAAACATAGAGAACACTTGAAAGTTTCCAAACCAAATCACACTTTCAATATGCACAATGTCAATGTACTATTTGAGGTTTGCAATCATCCTGGTATGCATCAGGATGGCCTTCTAACTGCTTCTTAGCA
>JASSUY010038739.1:0-11057 GCA_032466535.1 Forpus xanthops
AAGTTCTCTAGTAACCTCCAAACATGGTCCTAAAGCCTTCGGCTCACTACAAATGTCAGACAGTAGTCTGGATTGCTGACATGTCCACATTCTTCTAGGTACATTCCCACAGTCAGGTAAAGTTCCCTTTAGATATAGCAATTAGTCCTGATTCAGCACTGCAGCTGAGGCAAGGAAGAAGACATTAGCAGATTCTCCTGGAAGGCATGCTAAGGCACATGAAAAACAACAAGGTGCTTAGTGAAAGCCAGCATGGCTTCACTAGGGGGAAATCCTGCCAGACCAATCTGGTGGCCTTCTATGACGGGGCTATGGAAGCGAAGGACATGGGCAGAGCAGTTGATTTCACCTACCTGGACTTGTGCAAAGCATTTGACACTATCTCACATGATATCCTTGTCTTTAAGTTAGAGTCATCAATTTGATAGGTGGACCATTTGGTGGATAAAGAGCTGGCTGGATGGCCACACACAAAGAATTGTGGTCAATAGCTCAATGTCCAGCTGGAGACCAGTGGTGTTCCTCAGGGTTCTGTGTTGGGACCGGTCTTTTTCAACATCTTTGTTGGTGACACAGACAGTGGGATTGAGTGCACCATCAGCAAGTTTGCCAATGACACCAAGCTGCATGGTTCAATTGATACACTCTAGGGAAGGAATGCCATCCAGAGGGACCTTAGCACACTTGTGAGGTGCCCAGGGAATGTGTGAATGCTCCATCGCTGGCAGTGTTCAAGGCCAGGTTGTACAGAGCCTTGGGTCACATGGTTTAGTGTGAAGTGTCTCTGGAAATGGCAGGGGGGGTTGGACTCAGATGATCTTAAGGTCCTTTCCAACCCTAACTATTCCATGATTCTATAATTCTATGCTATCATCCTGGGACTATGAATATTTTTTTATTTATCTTGGCACTCAGAATTTGATTGGTTTTGCACAACTATATTTTATTGTAATGTACAAAAGTGTTCCCTTCCCTTTAAACATGGGAAAGACTAACCTCCATTAAATTTTGAACATTCATGAAGTGCCACGCTATTAACCTGACCATAAAGGTATTTCTGTTTCAATTTCAGCATTTTACTGTAGGAATCTTAGAGTCATTCTATTTATTGAGCTAGAGATGTTTCTGTGTGGATGAGAAAGATGAGGCAAAACTCTTTCCCTTGCCTCTTCAGGTACATTGTGCATGATGGCAAGGGATGTTCTCACAGGATATGTTGGGAAGCACCATCTGAATCCCAAGCTACATCACTCACATAGCAAGTTGTGCAGTGACACAGCACATCACATAACTCTAGTAAAGGCAGAGGAGGGGCTGCACTGGAGTAAGAGAACGACCCTTGAGATCCTGCCCCTTTATAACATCCTCCTCCTGTTTGTCTGTCATAGCTCTGCAAAGCCCTGCAGAAGACATGAAGCCTCTACCCTGCTGCAGAAAAGCTGGAGGCCACCTTCTAGAGAGGGAAGAGGGGGACAGGTAAGCACTGAAGCTGCTCCAGAACTGTCTGCAGAAGAAAATTAGGCTTTACTACAGCTTAACAAAGGGCAAGGCTTACCCGAAGGCTTCCTTCATATGACTGGTGGGCATTGATTTTAACATCATGATTCATTTATTGTGGCTGTCTTTGTAACTAAAAGATGCAATAAAAATGGCTGCATTTTGTTCAGCAGCCAACTTTAGGGATGTGGTGTCCTGAAAGGCTGATATAGACAAAGTCTTCTTGGCTTGGAACATGTTTCAAGTATTTCCACCCCCCCAGGAAACATTTCTGACCTGCTTAACACACACTAATGCAAATGTAAGTCTTTGTAAAGACAAAATACAGATCAGGTATTATTTCCTATATATCTACTCTCCTATAAGTACCTTGAAAAATAACTGGGGGTGGAAAACTTTCTTATTCAGTTAAAAAAATTATTCTGAAGCCCAAGAAAAAGATGAATGTAAGCATTAACTATTCAGATATCCTTAATTTCAGTGGCTGATGGGTGAAATATGGATTTCTGACAGTAAAAAAGTATCTGAAAAGAGACAATATAGAGGAACAGAAAATGAAATGGGAATACAAGAGCCAGCACAGAAGCCACTGGGGTTCTTCCCTGAACTCGATGTCACCCTGCATGTTATGACATGTATGATATGACACATTGTTACCCTGCATGACAAAGCTCTGAAGAATGAGTAATGATGCAAGGTAAGACTCTATCCCCATCTTACCTGCATATATATCACTGCTCTTGATAAAAGTTGGAACAGACAGCAGCATATATTTCTTGGGTAAAATTTCTTGGCCATGACTCACAACATCAATTATTTGCAATGCATTTTCTCTGCTGAAATACTTTGCACAACTTGTAGCTGAGAGAGCAGGACATCCAAAATCTTAAGTAAGGAATTGATAGCGAACCACAGCATTAACAACTGTGAGTGCAATTTGAAGTAACTGCATATATGTATGGCACATAATTTTGTGCCATAGGGTCTTTATGCAAAGTCTGTGAAAGTTCTGAAATACAGCCTGCTCTATGGATTGCCTGTCAGTGCTGATCAGCACTGCTGGGTGCTTACATACAGGAGCCAGGATAACAAATGACCTAAACCTAGGAGCAATGAGCTCTAATCTGCAGATAAATTTAAGAAGCCCAATTCCCCACTGATCCAAACCAGGATTCAAGAGTTTCTCCATCTCCAGAAGTTGACTAGTAAGAAAAACAGCAGGGTAGAAAAATTAGGAACTGTTCCTTGCAGTAAGCACAAGCTTACCATTATTGCCCTCAATCAGTCTGAAGACCCCAAGTAGCTTTTAAACACCCTCCAGCAGTTAGAAAGGCAGCTTTGTGGTAGAATGGGCAACTGCATTTGAATGATACATACTTAACCAGCTAGACTTTAGCATCTCAGATTCTGATTTTTTTTCCTCTTCAAACAACCCTAATAATGTAGATAGTATTTTCAAGGGTAGAAAATTCAAAGTTGCCCTGTAGAAAAAGCTTACCTCTTTTCCCCCCCCATATTCTTACTTCCTTCCCTAGACTCGAATTCTTTACTATTTCTACTATTGCAGTGTGAAGATCTTTCCATTAAATTAATTACTGCACTCCACTTTTTTAATCTTACTTTGTTTTACTGATTAGAAATAAACAGAACATGAGTAACAAAGGAAGAACCTTTGCCCTTCATCAGCTGACAGAAAGCAAGTTATTCTCAAACTCCAAAACACAAACTTGCTGGTCTATATATAACCTCCAGGCAGTCACATCTAAGTCTCCCTAAAAGAGAATTGAGGGGAAGAGATATGTTTGGACAAAATTCCTGTTCTGGATCATTTAACCGTTAAATTGATCCAGTAATTCAATTATTTGCTTACACTGCATAGAAATACCTGGACAGATCTTCTCTGCCAGAAAATTAGACACAATTATGCTTCCTGCATTTTTGTGATGTGCATGCTCTGGCATGATCATTCTTGGAGGAATGATCACACAAATAAATAAGACAACTGAGTACACCTGGGTAGTAGCGATTACTAGATTCTTGGATTTTTTCCTATTCTAGACCCTTGGTTTTCTCCTATTAGGTCACCCAGGTGACCATTAGTGGTTATTTTAGTTATAAATGGCTACAAATATGTATGTTTTGAAGTTAATGTGACACTAAGTAGAATAAAATACCACTGTTACTTCTAAGACTACAACTAAGAGCAAAAACATGGCAGGTAAACAATAGCTAACATCTCATGTAGTCTGACTAGAGAAGCTAACCAGAGCACCCCTTTTCTTGCACTTTTATGTGTATAGAAATTTTGGTTTTGTAACTGCAGATGTTCTAGTATTTGGTATTTGATTTAAAAGTGCCATTCATGTTTGTTTTCCTTTACTACAGAGTCATAATAAAACATTCAGAATGGTATTATAACTAATTTGTATTTTATTTAAAATAATATAACACATGTTAGAACCTAGCTGCTTGAAATTTCCTCCTGATGTCCATATTTCCCTGGAATAGCTTTGAAATAGTAGCTGTTTTCATAGCATTTAGAGGTTAATAGCTTCTACAGGTTAACTGGAACAGAGAAACACACTAAGCCAGGTGCCGTGGGCTCTCCTATGACCTCATATAATAATTGCCTCCAGCTTGCTCAGATTCAAAATACCTTGCACATTACCGGTGTCTTTAATTTCAACAGGACAAGAAGCATAACAAGCAGAAAGGTGTCAGAAGCACACCTTAGTGATATTGGACACTGACATCACGTATCCACCAGTGTTGTGTTGAGAAGTGATATTTGTACTAGTTTATTTTCCTGCTGCTTTAACATAGATATTGCAGGCATTAAGAAACTCTTGTGCAGCCATATTCAAATAAGTACGTATTATTTTATGCTGAGCACTGGGACCTGTGACCTGCTTGTAACTGTGTTTAGCTGGAGGCGGTAAAGTGACAGGCAAGGAAGATGATGATTTGAATGACACGAATATAGCTGACTTGAAGATGCTGGCAGATAATTTGTTTTAACTACTCTAAATGAAAAGCATCACATAAATCAATGCCTTTAATGTTGGAAAGGGATATGCTAAGGAGCACAGTCTTGCTGTTTTCCACCTGAAATATGGCCTGCTCAATATTTGCCACTGAATAGATGTAATAATATGCAGGGCAGGAGGGACATAACATGCACTGGCAAAGTGCACATTCTCAGTTTGGATCCCGGCATCTACAAGGCATCATGTCTACTGTTGCTCACATCCGAAGTGTCTCTATGTGGCAACACCATGCGGATGGCAGAGAGAAAATTGCCCATCCAATTATGACTGACCGGATGAAACATTTAAAAATTAGTGTACAGCCTCCAAATTGCTTTGAAGAGCCAAATGATAAGAAAAAACTGCCACAAGGGTTAGTCTCCAAAATACTCCGCTCGGTCCTTTTCACTGATATACCTTGAACTCACCTCACAGTAGTTAGGTCTATTTTGGAACTGAGACCCAGGACGCAACTCCAGAGAAGATCCTGAGACTTCTATTTTCTCACAGGATGCACCTGCTTTGTAAATTGTCTCTTGGGCCATGTTTTACCAAACACTTTATCCAGATGCACACAACTTCCCCTGGCTGCAAAGATTTTCTAACCTTTCAGGTTTTAAAGCTTTCTATTAAACAACACATCAGCAAGTGAGAATCCTACTTTCAAGTGGCAGTGGTATTTTCTGGGGTGCTGTACTGCAATTTAGTAGTACCAAGTACTAGCTTGCATTTTAAAGCATGCTTTTAGCAGTTTGAACTGCATTTGCCAGAAGACTATTTCACACAGATGCTCTGAGCTTGCTGTTACACAGTCAAAGAGTCATACTTTTAAGAATATTTAAACATCACAATCAAATCACAACCATCTGATATCATCATAGTTACTGTATCTTGTCTAGCAAAAATAGATTATGGAATGTCATATGATTAGCAGAAATAATTTTACAATAATACTATTTTTAGAGAGGAGACATAAACATTCTGAGCCACTATCTATATATCGACAGCAAGCATAGGCAAGCCAAGTTTATCCTGAGGCATTTTGTTATTGAGGGATAGCTCCAATCAATCCTTTCTTAGCTGTTTAATCCATGTTCTGTCACCCACACTTTAAGTCATACCAGCATTTTTATCTTAATCTTCATGCTTTTGTTTAGGTACTGGAATTCAGCTTTTCTCTTACTTTTGCTATAATTTCATTTCATTAAATTGTTACATTTATTGTTACATTTATTTTTCTAACTTGAAATTTTTCATGGCAAGGACTCCCTCTGGCAAAACTGGGAAGTTTACTTCACCATATTTCCTTCCTAGCTCTTCCCAGGATTTTACTACGGATGGTCTGTTCCCTTCCCATCTATCTGCTTTTTGAAATATAGAAATCACACTGGAAGTGCACCGACTGAATAATAATGTGTATTCAGCAGGAACACAACAGGAATCCTAGACTTATTGCCCCTCTGCAATAATACATCAACTGCGATAATATACAAAAATATATAAATAATATGCAACAATTTCCATAAATATAGAAACTCATGTGGAAATACAAGGCTGTTGCTAATTGCAATGGCTAAATATACAGCCCTAATGCTGCCAGAAGTGTCTAGCAGAAAGGACTATAGATAGGAATGAATAGAAAGGACTTGCAAATTCTACTCCACCCTCTTTGCTGGTGCTACCTATCACACATCTCAACAGCCCCTCCTATTAGCCTCTCTTTTCTCATCCCCTGTAC
Organism: Forpus xanthops; assembly: GCA_032466535.1. NCBI lineage: Eukaryota > Metazoa > Chordata > Aves > Psittaciformes > Psittacidae > Forpus > Forpus xanthops. Next base: position 6,262 of record JASSUY010038739.1, read on the forward strand.
TCAGCATTGACAGCATCCACATTTCCTGAACATCACCTATCTAAGATCTCCTCCTGTTCCTGGAACTTCCATATCATTCACATGAGGCAAAGTACCTGTGTCTTAAGTCCAGAAAAAAGCATCTCATAAGAGGCAGGTCAGGAGTGATCAGGATCCAGACCACAAAACTACCAGCAGGAAGAATGAAACTTGGAGTTAGACTATACCTGAACATACAGCACGAAAGTTCTCGCTATTCTTCAGTTTTACAGCTGGAACACTGCTTAGGGAGCTGCCACAACTGTTCCCCATCATCTGAAGGTAATTTCTAGGCACAGCCTCCTCCCCAACTTAGCTGCTACTAAATGCAAACAATTCTATAAATCAAGTCCAGGTAATCTTGCTTACCTATTTGTGCCATTGACAGTATCTAAGGGTTCTGCAGAGATCAGATAGCCAGCAGAGCACCTTTAATCTTGTCTGAAGGCATTCACCAGTGTGATTCTGAACACCAGCATGCTGGCACTTTCACCAGGCCTTCTTAGCAGCACACTGAATTCAGATTTAAGACTTTCCAAATGATGCATTGTAAATCACATATAGGCTTGGGTAACCTTCTACCTCTCTCCTACTTAGAGAAGCAATTTCAACCAGCCCTGCATTTGCTGGCATTTTAGTAAGTGTACTATACAAGCAATATTAACACAAGAGATGATTTATCGTATAACACAACCCTGACAGACACAAGAATCAATGTTTTGGGCACAAATCTAGAGTATTTTCAGTATAGTAATAAGAGATTAGTCTCTGGTTTCCCTACTGTTTTCAGCAAGTTTCTTTGCTATAAGACTACAGCAACACCTATTTTTCCAGTGAACAAACATAAAAAATTAATGAAGAAAAATCAACAGCTGCTGGCGCCCTACACAGACTCATTAGGAAATATAGGTGTGCAATCATATTCAAGGGAGTTCCAGTTTCCAATGTGTAGCTCTATCAACCCTCCTTCAGTAAAATGTCAATACTAACTGCTTTGTGTGTTACAACTCTCAAGCCCAAGGGCAGGATCTCCAGGGCAAAGACTGATTCTCTTCATTCTGGTTACAGGCATATCTGAGTGGGACTCCTCTGAGCTCTCCCAAGGGGGTGGTAATAGGCCATCCATGGCCCATTCTTGCTACTGCCATTTAATACAGCTTCCCTCATTAGCTGGCAAAGTGAATTTCAGCTAAAATTCAGCTTCCCACAGGCAGTGAATGGAGGGCAGCAGCATTTACTCCAGGCTGTATGGCAATAAAAGTTATTCAGAAATACATATTTCCAAAGCTTTCCCACTCAGATAAAGTAAGCTAAGCTCTTTTGAGAGTCTCAGTCAAAATATACATTCTCCATCCATAACTGAATATGGGATTTAGGTTTATTGAGCTGCTCAAAGCGCTTTGTTCCTCACTGGTTGAGCACCAGCTGGCTGTAGCACTTAGCTCTGTTGGAGCAGTTGCCTGGGACAGCTGACAACCCCGACTGCCTGTCAGCCTGGGTCTCTGGTCACACAAGGTTTTGTGTAATGGACCACATGCAATACATGTGAAATATTTACCATAATGATATTTACAAGGGGTCTGGCTCCCAGGAAAGACTGAAAGCCTGAATGTCATATCAAAGTGTAGTGTAGCGTGTTGACATTTTTTTGACTGCATTCAGTAAATGTGGAGCCAGACAAAAAAAAAAATGATTTGCTGGGGTCACTAGCCACAAGAAATATCCAAATGTTCCTAGTCAGAGTAAGGGGAAAAAGTGACTTAGCAGAAGCAATGCTTACCTCCTACTTGCAGCAGGCTACATCAAGCCCTGTGCCACTTCTCCCTGCTGCCATCTTGTTTGCTCCAACCCCATCCTCAAAACTGCATGCTGTCTGTTCATTGAGGCAGCAGGGGGGCAGTTATAAATGTTTAATGAATGCTTTTACAGGTTCCTGGCAGGCAGGGTGCATGCTGTTTGCGAGCCCGTGCAGTGATGTTATGGCCAAGGCAAGATGCCATTAGACTAATGGAGAGAGAAAAGCACTGCAGGGGGTGGGAATGGGGTGATGCGGGGGGCAGGGGCAGGTAGGAGCAAGGCTGGTGGCACAGTGGCAGCAGGGCATCCAGCAGCCCAAACTGCAAAAGCAGGCGCTGAAATTTTGTACTTCACCTGGAATTTAAACACTATAGAAAATGTGAAAACGCAATTTTTTTGCCAGAGCTTTTGCTGGTGATGGATATGCATCTCTGGAGGTCAGGTGCTGGTCACAGGAGGTACCCTGACATCCGTGCTACAAGTGCAATATGACTTCATGCTTCTTAGCTTCATGAATCACCATCTTTAAAAGGTGGTACGTTACTGTGTTTAGGTGGAAGGAAAATACAGCCTATGACTCCTGGGCTGTAGTTGGTTTCCTGTTTCCAAAACACATTTTAATAAATACTTTACTCAAACACATATTCAGATGGTTCAACAGTCTGTCTCCTCAGGGTACATTCAGGTACTTCCTATTTCTTGACCTTCACCTCAAGTCTTGATAATGTCTCTATCTAGCCATCCACACTGGTAACAGTCCATTGAAACAAACCGTTTCGGGTTTTCTCTGTTTGCCCTGTTTAATGTTTGTCTCCAGCATATATTTTCCATGGAATTTCCTATGAACTGATCTTGTGAGCCATAAGAGAGCATGATACGGTTAGTGTCACCTTGGCCTGATGAGTCTGTAGCACATTAAACACTGAAGATCAGCTACTGAATTTTCCCCTAGAGATGGGCCATATTGGCTGCTGACAATGCTTCCAGAATCTGGGGCTTAGAGCATCTTTCACGTTACACCAGGGTGGTTGCTGAACTTTGTTCAATGCCTCTATCTCTTCAATAACTCACAGCATCACAGTATTTTATCTGAAATAAAAGTTGCTATCCCCTCAACAATCAAAGACTATGTGTGGGGAGAGCACCACAGTAAATTAACCTGGCATAATCCAAAGCTCCTGAAGCCTTTATGGTGATCTTTGCACAGTAAAGATTATATGAGAAAACCAGCAACATCTGCAGGAGACAATGCAGGTCTGGGAATTAAGAAGTCATGTTTTCTGACCTCTTATTTTGTTGTGTCTCAACGTTAAGAAACTACATTTGTCTAACATGGGGGATAACAACTCTAACAATTCCCATTGAACAACTGGACAATCTCTTTAATGATTACCTGGTGCATCAAATGTGTCAAACTATCCATGAACAGTGAATGTCTTAATTGATTCCAGCTGTAGTTAGACATGAATACAAGCGAGATCTTTGGGAAGTTCAGATGCTCAACACCTGAAAATCTTGCTTTGTTTTACACAGCTTCAGGAGTTCAGGATTCACAAGGCAGATGGATCTGTTTTTGAGCTGCTAAGCTTTTAATTATGGCCATACCAACAATCCTTACTTTTTCCTGTAAGCATTCTCAATAGTATTCAAGGGCAACCTAGGCCTCATGCAAAAGCAACGAAGCTATGTGCGCTAATTCCTGGCTGTCTGTTTTGCTAAAGATGAGCAAGACACACTTATTTTCTACAGAGTGTTTTACTGTGGCAACAGATAATCCATTTTTTTTTTTTTTAGAAATAAATGTGTAAATTTGATGAAAACTGTACCCTACCAGCCACGATTAACAGCACTGTAAATCCTGATCTGGCACATGCTGGCAGAGGCTTGTTCAGAGGCATTCTCCCAAACTTTGGCAGGTCAGAAAAGAGCCATTTAGCCTGTAACGAAGAGTGAAACCTATATAAACCCTCACTAGCCAGTCTTGTCTTTGCTCTGTTCTATCATGTCAGTGGTGAGACACTGCAAAAGCTTGGAACATCATCGCAGCTCTTTTAGCAATTGGGTCCAGCAGCACCTGATGCAGAGGGTCTGAGCCTGGGCTGCAGGCTTGCAGACTTCATATCCCTCTCTTGTGGCAGTAATATTAAGTAATAGAGTATTACTAGTTAAATTATTTTAGCAATTTATCTTTGCAGCCACACCCATTTTATAATCTTACTTCTACATGGAGCTCATAGACTGACAGCAGAGATTGCATATACAGGTAAAACTCCCCCTGCTCTTTCTTTTATGACTGCTTCAACCAGTGCACATGATTATTTAAAACAAACATCTGCATGAGAAAAGGTAAAAATGAATCATGAAGAGAATAGTGTAAAGGATATTTGACTTGGTAATCAGTAGACAGGCTTAGTGAAATGCTTAAACTGCACTTGCTACATTGAGCTATTAATTCTGTTGTTTCCACCTATCTTTTCCCTAATATTATTTGTGCATAATCTCTCTTCCTAGTTATATGTAGCAAGCCAAAAAACCACATAATTTGCACTTGAAGATAAGGGGTTGTTATCATGAGCCCTTGCTTTGTATGGGTTACAAATGTATAGCTGTTTGCAAAGAACATTTCTCCAATTCAGTGTTCCTACATCTTGATTCACATGAGGAATAGAAACTTTAAGCAGAATGTCATCTTTGCTGCAGTGAAATTTAACAGCTTGATGTACTACCATCTGTTTGAGGGAAAATAAGCATCAAGCTGATGTTAGGGTTTAAGGCTATAATAATACTTCAAACTGCAGAGCAATACTGATGGTGGATTCATTCTTTGAGTAGATTGATCACATAGGACAACAAAGAATGGACAGAATTATTTGGTATCTTAAGCAGGAAAGACCAGAAATTTGGTACAGTAGAAGAAAGGAAAGCAAAGGATACTTGATAAAAGCAGAAGAGTCAAGGGGAATAAGGGCATACTGGCTTTG
>JASSUY010038740.1:0-60820 GCA_032466535.1 Forpus xanthops
GGGGGCGGCGGCCGGGAGGGAGCTTTGTCCCGGGGCTGCGAGCGGCGGCCGGGAGCGGGGGTCGCCGCCTGCGGGAAGCTGCAGCCTCGGCTGCCGGCGCTGGACATGTGCTCTCTGCCCGTGGGCTGCGAGCCCTCGTGTGAACGCAGAATAAAACTTCCACAGTTCCTTCTTCATACCCAGACTCTAGTATTTTTTTTTCCCTTGTTCTTCTATTTTTCTTCATTTTGCTCTCCTCCCCCACCCCCAGCAGGTTTTTTAAGGGACTTGTGAAGTTTTCTCAGCCCCCCTCATAGGGGAAGCGTCCAAAATGGCGGGAAGGAGGCTTTTAAACGCCAACTCACTGTCGCAGCACCGGGGTTGCGGTGCTTACTCTTTCCCATGGCCTGTAGAACACCCCTGCTCCGTCCCCCCGGCCCTCCCGTCTGCCCCCCCAGCCGCAAGGCAAGGCCGGGGTGCCGGCTAGCTCTGGAAACGTCTCCATGGCACGCAGGAGCCGCTCCTGGTTCTTCAGCCCTCTTGTTTACTTGATAGAAACTTCAAACCGGACGTGTTTAGTCACAGAACAGAAATCTGTTTCTGTCTATCCGCCAGGCCGATAGGAAATACTGCTGTGGCAACACGGGCAGGCGGTGCGTGCCACTCGTTTCTGCCTATTCTTAAGCGTTTCTTTCAATTCCTGCTGAAGAGCTGACTTTGTCAGTGTGGAAGTGGCTTTTTCCAGAGAGCAATGAAGAAATACTCTGAATGTCTGTCTTGGGTGTGAAAGTTCCAGGAAGGTGTTTTTCATTCCCTCTCAGCCCCTGAAAGAGTCAGATAGTCCTTGTGGGAAACGCAGCTCTGCCATTTGTAGGTAAATGTCATACTTTCAGCATCCCTGGCTTGGTTATAACACGTTTGAGTGTGGTGTTTCGTTCTTGTATTTCTGGATACGCATACAAAGAGAGAATAGGCTTTTGCGGTGTACATAAAGGAGGGTGATAATTCATGGCATCCAACCTTAAAAAAAATAATACACGGATTTTGTAAATGAGCATCCAAGGCCTTCAGCAGAGGGGGATAGAAACACAGGCTGTAGGAAGAGAATTCACTAAGGCAGAGCACCAGTTGAGACAGGGTAGTCTGGTACTTTTTTCTTCCTTTCATTATAATTCATTCTTTTCAAGCATATGATTGATACACTAGCAGTGATCACCTCAAACTGCAGTCTCTACTGCAGTAGTTGCCTTGAGATTGCTTAGAAGGGGCATTTTTGTTTGCCCAGGATCAGAATTGCATGTTTTGAAGGCCCTTTGAGATGTCAGGTTTCTTGTGTCGAGGCCACCTCAACCAGTGATGGCAGAAATCTTCCATAAATTATCCAGAAGGGAAACTTCTTCCCAGCATGTCAGAATACTGCTCCAATGGGTTGTGTCTGGCCTGATCCTTTGTTGTGGCTTATACTTCCTACCTTGGTTTGTAGAAAGTACAGATTTTAAAGGTGTCTTTTCCACTTTGTTACAGAAAATCATCCAAAATGGGCAAAGGCGATCCTAAGAAGCCGAGAGGTAAAATGTCTTCATATGCCTTCTTTGTGCAAACCTGCCGGGAGGAGCACAAGAAGAAACATCCAGATGCTTCAGTGAACTTTTCAGAGTTCTCAAAAAAGTGTTCAGAACGGTGGAAGGTAAGAATAACCCCTTAAAAGTCCCCATGGGGATCCACGTTTGCATACCCTGATGATTTCTTTTAATCAGAAACCTAAGTGACTGCTTTGTGTGAAACTACTCAAGACTGTAAATTGTCTCTTTAGAAGTTCAGGGTTTAGATAAGTATAAAGTGCAGTTATGAGTGGTAACAATCCACTGTTCTTGCCTTAACCTTTAGCTCCCACAACTCACATTTTTGAATGGACTTGGATATGCTTTTAAATCTTAACGTACCATTCTGATCTTTGCGCGTCCTTTCCAGCTTGACATACTCTATAATTCTAATTGCATTCCAGACTATGTCTTCTAAGGAGAAAGGGAAGTTTGAAGATATGGCAAAGGCCGACAAGCTTCGTTATGAAAAAGAAATGAAAAACTATGTACCACCTAAGGGGGAAACAAAAAAGAAGTTTAAGGATCCAAATGCACCGAAGAGGCCTCCGTAAGTAGATATCTAGTTTTAGCTTATCTTGTTCAAGACCATCATCCTGGAGTGTATCTATAAAACAATCATATTATCCCAGTTCAGGAGCTTCAGAAATACAAAACCAACATTGATTTGCCTGACCAGTAGCGTAAAGATAAGTTGAAATTTTAGTTAAAAATACTAGGTCTTTATTTCCACGTTCATATGTTATCAGTGCTGGAATAATGTCAGCCTCTGAAAGTAGATACAAAAATCTATGATGTGTGGTTAAGATTTTTCCAGTTTCTGTTAAGAGCGTAAATTTTGGTGTAAAATGGCAATGAAATATTTCAAGCCCTGCTCTCATCACTTGCTTAAGCAAAGTTTTTGATTGGCAGCTCACTTAAAATTACAGCCTTTTACACAGAACAGGTTAGAGGGATGATCTTGACAAAACCAGCTTGGAGAATTAAAACTTCAGTCACTACATAAAGACAACTGACTTTGGATTCACCTCCTACTCAGCGTCAGTACTCGGTAGCAATAGTTTTCGTCTGTATGTATTAAATGGAGCTAATGCTGAAAGGAGCAGGAAAGTTCCAGTAGAAGTGAATGTTCTTACTTGGGCTGATGCTGTCGCCTGTTAATACTAAGTTTTGTAACAAATAATGCAACTTCTCTGTCTTTTAACAGTTCTGGTGTAAATTTTTTCTCCTCTGGCATCATTCACTTGTTCCCATTTTTGAGATGGTGTCAGCAGATGGTATGCAAAATTTGCCTTTCTGGGGGTCCTGCTGAGAATGGGACCAGATGCGTGAAATTACTTAACAAATAAGGATGTGTTAAGTTTTCAAAGTAGTTTGTTCAGTTTTAGTGCTTTCCATTGTCATTAATGTTTGTCTTGCTTGTAGGTGCTTTTCCAAAACACTTAAGAAAAAGCAACTAGGGTCACAAAATTTTAAGTCTAAGATAATATTTTCTCTTTTTTATCTCTTTAGTTCGGCTTTTTTCTTGTTTTGCTCTGAGTTTCGTCCAAAAATCAAAGGAGAACATCCTGGTCTGTCCATTGGGGATGTTGCAAAGAAACTGGGAGAGATGTGGAACAACACTGCTGCAGATGATAAACAGCCTTATGAAAAAAAGGCTGCCAAACTGAAGGAGAAGTATGAAAAGGTAACATTGACATTTATGGAGATGGTTTGGGGAGGTCAAGCCTTAATTTAGACTTTTTTTTTCCCCTTATATACTCTGATGCTGTAAATTCTAATATGTCAATGACAAATTTTATTGTATTTATTGGAAAATACCCTTAAAATAAGGAGGCCTGCAGTTTGTTACTGTAACACTAAGTTGCGGTCCCTTGTGTTGAGCTGTTTGCATTTATCTGTAGTTCGGGACCATCAGTGATGGTACACCAGATGCCATGGTGTCTGTCGTTTTTGAAACCATAGGTCACAGCAGTATCTGAGTTGGTAGTGGTCAGTAACACAAGTAAAGAATAAACTGATTCTCCCTAGTTTTGGAGGGGTTGATGAGCATCCTGGAATGATAAGATAACCAATACACAGCTTTCTTGGGATTTATTCTTGGGATAATGTCAAAGCACGAAGGAGATACTAGTTTTAGATGTGTTTTCTTCCAATACCTGGTTTGAGTCTATCTCCTTTCTAGTAATTAAACGTAGTTAATTAAACATATGAAGCAGCATGTAATACAATTTCTTTAATTATTAAAGCTAAATCTCCCCATCACGATGGGAGCCGTGGAACTGTGTTGCACACACAGGGTAGCACTTACGTTTTTATTTCCAGAGGCAGATTCCCAGCACAAGGAAACTAAGGGAGGAGGAGATCCATGTTAGCATCCCATGATGATGCTTTACAATGGATCAGTAGGCATCTATAGCTAATGTATACCACATATATATGTATATCCATTTGTGTGCTGTGACTTTCCTCTGGTATTTCTCCTGCTGGCAAACAAGACTACTTTAAAATTACAGCATTCTAGTGATCAAGGTGGCTCCTTTGAGTCCTAATTATGTGCTGGAGAGGAATTGCAGATCTTGTTGCTTTCCCACATCGTCCTTCCTGTGCAGCTTAAACTCTTCAGGATGGTAATTGTACGTACAGCCAAGGCAACTCACGAGAGACTTTTTAAATGGTAGAATTATTAATCTTTATTCCCAGGTATTGATCTCCACTAGTACTGCCTGTATTTCTTAGAATTGCATATGGGGTTTCACTGCTTGACTTGGTGGATATTGTATCTTCTACAAATCCCATGCTGAGTTTTGAGGGAGTCTGCAGGAACTGTGAGATTAGTGTTGTAATGTTTGCTGGGTGGGGAATACTGGAAGGTTTGGGCCATCTGCGTAAACGTGTTGACGTTTCTCTGTCACTGGTATGTTTCAGTCCTGTAGATCGATTCTGTTACGTAATTGTTTTTGTTATTTTGGCACAAAGTTGGGAAGTCTTCACTGCTTTTCTGTCCTGGCCTACCAGGTACAGTTTTGACTTCCCTGTAACAGACAGGAACTGAATTTTGTGCATTATAAACGATTGGAATAAATTTATTGCATGCAGAAGGTGGCACTGTCTACCCTTTAATCAAGTTCTTATACCTTTTATTTTGTAAACTTCAGTTGGGCAGAATTCTGTATAGCTGCTCTTCACTGAGGCGTAACATTGCAAATATTAGGACATGTCATTCCAGGGTGTTCTTTATGGCTAATTACAGTCCTGTACCTCAAACAAGTTTTTCGTATGCATTTCCTTAGGCATTGTAGAAGGTAGGGCTAGAAAGGGACCTTAAGAGGTCTCCCTACTTCATTTCCTTATGGGATAGTGGGCTCAGCTGTGCTTTTACAATCAGAGGCAGCAGCTTTTCCAACCTGTCCCCAGAAGTCTAATAGCAGAGGCTCCTCAGTGTGTTCCAGCTTGGCAGTATCATTTCTGTGTTAGAGGGTTCCCCTTCCTCCAGCATTGGGCCTCAGCCCCCCCTTGTAACTGCAGCTGCGATGCCCAGTCCTACCCCTGTGGATGTGGAGAAGGGGCAGATACCTGGGGGGGACTTTGTTTAGAAGTTGCTCACAACACTTGGCTGGTTACATCTTTGAGAAATTCTTCCTGCTTTTCTCCTCCAAGGATATTGCTGCATACCGGGCCAAAGGGAAGGTTGATGCAGGCAAAAAAGTAGTTGCCAAGGCTGAGAAGAGCAAGAAGAAGAAGGAGGAGGAGGAAGATGAGGATGAGGACGAAGAGGATGAAGATGATGAAGAAGAAGAAGAGGAGGAGGACGAAGATGATGATGATGATGAATAAGTCTCTTTTAGAGCAATTTCTTTCTTGTCTATAAAGCATTTAACCCCCCTGTACACAACTCACTCCTTTTAAAGAAAAAAAAAAAAAAAAACAAAACAAAATTGAAATGTAAGGCTGTGTAAGATTTGTTTTTAAACTGTACAGTGTCTCTTTTTTTGTATAGTTAACACACTACCGAATGTGTCTTTAGATAGCCCTGTCCTTAGTGGTATTTCAGCGGCCACTAACCTTGCCTGGTACAGTGTGGGGGTTGTAAATTGGCATGGGAGTTTTAAAGCAGGTTCTTGTTGGTGCACAGCACAAATTAGTTCTACACGGGGATGTAGTTCCTTTTTCATCTTCAGTTGTCTCTGATGCATCATAAAAAATAATTGTTGTTCTGTTAACTGAATACCACTCTGTAATTGCGAAAAGGAGAAACAAGAAAAGTTGCAGCTGTTTTGTTGACATTCTGAATGCTTCTAAGTAAATACAATTTTTTTTTATTAGTATTGTTGTCCTTTTAATAGGTGCCCTTGGAAAATCATCCCTTTTCTTTTCTCTTTGTTTTTGGTTGTTTTTCTTTGAGGGGAACTCACCTTTTGCTTTATTGAATGCCCGTATGGGATCACGGGAATGTTACAGTTTTCATCTTTCATATAACCAGCTGATAAACAAAGCTTTGATCTGCATACCCTGCATAATTGGGATAGGGTAAGGAAAGAAATACATAGGCATATGATGAACGAATATTCTTCCATAACTGGAAACAAACCAACGAAAAATTCAGCCTCAACAACCTGAAACTTGCTCAGATTTTTGTGAAATGTAATATTCTATTGAGTTGCATGAGTTTACCAGTCTTGGAGAGTTGAGAAGTATAGAGTTCAATTTTACAGGAATTAAATACTTGGGGGGCGAGGGAGGGCGGGGAGGGAGGGAATGTTCAATTTTGTCCTAGAAGGACCCATAGGAAGAGCGTCTGCCCATCCAGTGTGGAGACATTTACAGGTGTGATTCCGTTACCATGTAATGGAAGTTGGATTTGTAAATCTCTGGACACTTGTGAACGATGACCGTACCTAAAATGTGTAAAGTTAAAAGCATGAAACTACCATATTTTTTGGTGACAGGTCTGGTGATGGCCACGGGCTTTATACCATGAAACTCTCCTGGTAGCAAACGGCCCACGAGAAATGAATTTTCTTTCTAAGATTTCTATAAATGGTACCATTATTATTTGTTAAATCTATGTAAATTCATATTTGTATTCTTGAAATTCTAGTTTTAGCCCTTTAAACAAAGCTGTATATTGTCTCAAATTGAAAATGAGATAAGATGTATTTTTCCTGTTAGGTTTTATACCGCACTCTTGATGTTTGCCCATTTTTAAGTTAAATATAGCTGTATGGAAAAGTACATTTTATTAAATTTTGCATTAAAAAGTGAAATGTTTATGGTATACCAACAATGTCTAATTTGGTCAACTATAGTTCTCTTCCAAAACCAAAGCTAAGGGGTGTTTTGCATATTTAGTAAAACTTCAAGTGCTGGCAACTAACTATTTTCACATATACCTGCTTACCAGTTTGGGGGACAATTTGGCAATCTTGTGGTTACAAAATTATGGTTCTCTTAAGTGCCAGTGTTTAAAAGAAAAAAAAAAAAAGGCAAAAAAAAAGAGAAAGCATTCTTGTAATTTTACACGCTTTTGTGATGGAGTATTGTTTTGTTATACAATTTTGACTTTCAGATTCTTATTTCAATTTGCATTTATGTATAACTTCAGGAGAAATATTGAACATCTGAATCCTGGATGATACTAATAAACTAATAATTGCAGAGGTTTTAAATACTTAGTTAAATGGCTCACTTAATACCCTGAGGGGCTTTTTTGTATGTATGTTGGTGTTTGCAGCTATGTACATCCCTGCTTTCTGTTCAAGGCAGAACAATGCTGTCCACGAGGTCTTGGGATAGAAAACTTAGGACAGAGTTTATTTTTTTTCTCTTTAAACTGCATATCAACCGTTCAAATGCTCATAACCAATTGCAAATAAATTTTCTGTGCTGAAGGGTTTTTTTTGTTTCCCCAGGTCATCAGAGGAAAGTAGACGCATTTCTTGTTCTTGGAACAGACATGCTTAATGAGATCGCTGTAATCTTGTGCCTTTGTTCTTGACGCTTCATGCTGACAGAAGTAACCTAGAGGATTCAGCTGATGTTTAAAGATGAGTAGCAAGTGCTTCCCCAGCAGCCAGGCATGGCGTTTGCCTAGGCCATTGGGGTTAGCATGTTGATAACAAACTGTGCACAAGGCTGGAGAGGGTAGGTAATACAATCGTTGTAAACTCTACTTTGTGCGGAAGAGACCCCTCAGTGCTATGCTGGCAGGGATGGATGGTAGCTGAGAGGTGTACCAAAGCCTCTGGAGTTCTCCAGAACAGCTGTGGCTTTCTCATGAGCAGTTGGCACATATCTAAACCAGCTGAGCTTGCATGTGTCTATTGGACTGAAGTCTTGTGTCTTCCAGAAAGCTGTTTTGAAACAACGAAGCTGCTATTTCTGGAGGGGAAATATCATAGGTAGATTAATTCTTGTAAAATTGAGCTCTCAGAGTTGATGGAAGGGACCCCCCCTTTCCCCAGCTGTGGTCCTCTGCAAGTTCCAGCTGTTATTCCTCTTGGTTGAAATTCCACCTCATTCTGAGCACCCATAGGTCCAACTTGACCACTACAAGATTGCTCAATTTAAGGTCAGTTATTGCTGACATGTTTGACTCTACCTGCCTGGATTTGTAAAAGTTGGTACTTGCTAAGAGATGAATGGTGAAATGGCAACGTTTTGCAGTGATTCCCTACAAGGGAACTGGGTAGCACTGTCATCACTGTCAACATGAAAAGCATTTCCTACAGCTTTAACCTTCACATAAATGCTTGCTGTAGAAAAAAAAAAAGGAGGCTTTTCCTTTTCTAAACAAAAAAAGATTGGCTTGGAGACAACTTGAATGTTAATAAGTGGCAGTTATGCCTTCAATGCCAAATGAAGCTATAATTTCATGGTGGTTTATCTAAAGTTGGTTCTGCACAGAGCTGCAGTTGCAGCCACCTGCTTTCTAGGTATGCTCTGTAGTTTTAAGCTGGTTTAACTAAATGTACAGGTGGTGGTCATCCCTTCTACTGTGTGTTCAGTGATCACACTGGCTTCAGCAAAAAGTTGAGCTTTCTTAACAAAGTATTTCTGTACCAGCAGACAGGCTGCTAGAAGCCTGAAGGAACAGCTAACCAGCAGCTGAAAAGATTCCTGCAGCTTAATTAAGGTGATGCTGGCCTGGAGCCCCTTTACAGCTCCTTTTATCGGTGTATCAAGCCCATCGTGAAGGAGAAATGCTGAATAATAACTGGGTTTAGGTGTGCTGGAAAGCAGAGAGATGAGTTTGAGGAACTCCACCGGAAGAGGAGCTGGGTGGACTGCAGCCACACCTTCAGGTTCTCTACATGGGTAATAAGCCGAGCTTGAAAAAAGCCTCCTCCTAATTCTTGCTAGCCTAAGGGTTAAACCTGTTAAACATTCCGTTCTGCCTTCCCAGCTACACCTGACAGAAGATGAAAGGAATAAAGCGGGTGGATAGTGTTGGGTTAGAATACATTATTCAATAGCAAGTGTATCACCAACGTGGCAAGATACAAAGATAATACAAGAGACAATTTCACCATTTCCAGGCTCTGCCTATAGCAGCTGAGCATCTACAGGCTTTTGGGACACAAATGTGCTGATTGTCTTGTTAATAGCAGTAAAATGCTTAGTATCTTCAAACAAAGTTGCTTCTTTACACTGTTCAGCTTACCATCGCCTGGACTTGATTTGAGGCTGCAGATAGCATCTTCAGGGGGGTGCTGTGGAAGAAAATAATGGTGTGTGGCATTTTCCTTTGGAAGGTGCAGTAGTGTTTTAGCCCCTGGAATGCCTCGAGGGATGTTTTACAAAGGTGCCAGTCTAATGCAGTGCCTGAATGTAGGTATTTATTGATGAATTCTCCCAAGCCTTTGCTACTGGATTGCACCTTACATTGAAAACCACTCTGACATGGTTTCAGTTCAGTCTAGAATAGGGTCACTTTAAATTCACACCAGCCTTTGCTCCAAAATAATGTACTTGTGGACAAGCTGTCAGACTTTCTTCCAATGTTTGAGTAAAAACCCAAGAAAAGTAAATCTCTGAGGTTTGTAATGTTTTGCAGAAGATGTGTTACATTTCTCTGTGTGTCATGCTTTGGCTTTGCTTTTGACAGTGCTTTAAGCAGAAAAACAAAGATGGATTTTTCTCCCCAATGAATTTATTATTAAGAATGAAGGTCAGATTGCTCTTAGGGGGCTGCTTTGTGCTCTTAAAATTACAGCATGGCTTCTGCTTCGAGAGCACCTAATTTTGAAATCAATCTGGCTGAAGCAATTGCTATTAAAGGTGACCCACAAGAGAGAGAAGCTTTCCCTTTGCCATTTTGGGATGGAATAAAAGACCAAAGCTAGAAATTAGCTTAGTCTACCTGTTCACTACATCAGAAGCTGAAGCCTTCCCTGCAGCAGCAGTTCTTGAGCTCAAGCCTAAGCAGTGAGAAGCTGGAGGAGCAAGATGGGCAAGTGGGATGTTCAGCTACTCCTTTTGAAATCTTGCTTATATTACTAAATCATGTTTGAGTTAAATGATGGACATTTGGCATAAAGGAAGTTCCATAAAGGAATGCTTCCAGCAGCCTTTCATTTATTAAAGCAGCAGAAGCTCAAATCGCATATTTCTGACCTCTTCAGAGTTCTTCAATCAAAGCAGGAAAGGCCAAAGGCATCCAGCTCCCCACACAGCTTACAGCAGTAAGAGACCACCCTTTAAATGCCTATTGCAAGATGCTGCTCAAAAAATCAGGCTTCTTGAGGGAAAACTGAGGACGTGCTCCAATATTTGGAGTGTGTTTGTTATCAGGAGTAAGAATAACATTGTCAAACAAATCTCTTGGAAGAAACTCCAGCCGAGGTACAACATCCCTAACACCTTCCCGAATCAAAACATAAGAATGCAAATAGTAACTTTCCTGGGAAAAGCCTCCCTTGCTGAAGTGCTGGGGTTGACCATACTCTTCCTCAGCCCAGCCCAAGGTGAAAACGACTGTTCTCTAAACTAATGCCAGCCAGTGACACTCTGGATGGTGCAGGCTTGCAGCAGTGTTGGGGTGCTGATAGTGGCTGAGGGGCCCTGACAGCTCTCTCCTAGGGCTGGGGAGACACTGGGAATGAAAACCACTGTGAGGAAAGATGGCACTGAGGGGCCAGCAGGTGCTTGGTCACAGCCATGCCATGCAGAGTGTAAGTGGTGGGTCATCCTGGGGTGAGGGGCTAATGCCTGGAGTTTGGAATGGAGGCTGGAAGGGTGCGGGTCAGCAGGCTGCAGAGTGGGATCACAGGCACCAGCCATGGGAAGACAGAAGCAGAATCACAGTGCTCTTCCTAAAAAACCTCCAAGCTTGCAAGCTTGTGTGGTGCTGATTCCTAGGGGAGAGAACTTCAATGCAAAATGTGCATTAGCAAATGATTGAATAACAGTGACTCATGTTTCATTATCAGACTTGTCTGCATTGGCGCTTACACTTGTTTTAGTTTTGTTGACACACATTCCTACTGACGCCTTCCAACCAGGAAGATACCGTGAACAAGCGCTGCATTGTAAATCCAACGCTGGAAATGCAGGTGAGGATTGATCTCAGCCTGAGTCCTTTGGCATGGGAGCAGCTTCAGCAGCAGGTTTTGGGGATCGGAGGGTTTGATGGCAAAATTCTGGTGGGTTTCTGTTGGTGGGGGCACAGCACCTGCATTGTCGTTGTGTGTTTTACAGGCCAGACTCCTTGGGTCCTGCCTGGTGCTGAGAGCTTGTCCCATAGTCGCACTCTGGGATGTATACCTGGCTCCCAGGGGGAGGCTGCCTGTAATAGGGGCCCCTCCTTGCACCGGTCTGGCTGTGACTGAGCCTTCTTCCAGTGCTGTTTCCTTTGAGGTGGAAGAAGGAAATGATCTATTCTGGGGGAGCCTTTGTACCAGATGTTCAGTGGCAGCAGCATCATCTCGAGTGCTGTGTGCTCTGCCTGCCTGCCTCTGCCCTGCAGCCAGCATTACCAGCCCCACTCTGGGGGTAGGAGTGAGTCTGCCTCCCCCCTGGCTGCTGGGGGCCGGATCCCTGTTCCCAGGTTGGACAGGAGGGTTATCCTGCAGCCCCAAAACCCCCATGCAATCAGTGCCATTCCTGTGGGGCCAGAGCTGTCCAGGGACACTCACCAAACCATCCTGAGCACTGGGAGGCAGACCCACATAACAGCGTTAAAACAACACTTGCCACAATGTGCAGCATCCTCAGGGTGCACTGCTGCCTGGGTTTGGTGTCCCTGGTCTGCCAGCCTTGACGCTCCTCTTTGCTTTGTCCCTTGTTCCTACTGACGTGGGTTTTTCTTTCCATCTGAATCATTTAACGTGACTTAGGAGCACAATGGAGCTGTGATTTGTTTCAAAGCCGCCAGCCTGCAGGAAACAGAAGGTCTCTGAATAAGAGGGAGGCTCTTGTTACAACTTCCCTCTTATTTACTGTTCCCAGTAGCAGAGAAGTAGAAAGACAATGAGTGAAATGGAGGATTAATCACGCGTAGCATTGAAATATAAACACAGGGACTGCAAGCCCCAGAGCAGGGCTCTGAGCAATGGCTCGTACCCACGGCCTGCAGAAACCCCACAGCAGCGAGGCCTCCCGGGTCCAATGATGACAGGCAAAAGGCAGAGGAGACCCCATTGGCAGGGTTTCAAAGGCAAACATGCAAAATGTGGATTTTATGTGGGTTTTCTCTGTTCAGCACTCTCCAGACCTGAGTTCAAGGCGACATCGCAGATGCTTGACCATCAGTCTGTGACTTCTGCAGAGGAAACTCCCTTTTCTCCCATTTTCCTGTGTTAATTTTGAAACAATTGAAGTTTGGGATGACTCCACCATCCTACAGAAAGATTTCAATATTGCTTGAAAGACAAAGTCCTGTCCTACAGGGTCGTGTAGCTTTGCTCCTGCAACACGTGGGCATTAGGCTCACTCCCCTTCTCTCTTGCCTTTGGGTTGGTGTCCAAGCACTGATCACATCCCTCGCTTGTTTTGGGGCTTTTTGCAGTCGGACACCTGCCTGTATTTGGTTTCCAGCTGCACACATAGAGCGCTCACACCAACCTGTGCAAAGGTGTTGAGCACCTCAAGTTAATCAGTAATAAATTAACCTTGGGCCTCAAGCAGGCTGTTTGTGTGAGGGAGGTTACCCCCATGCAGCTCAGTGACGGTCTTCAGTGAAGTAAAACATAGGGAAGAGACATGGGTGACACAGCTCCGACTGCCTGGAATGTCCTTAATGAAATGCTGGTTTGTGTTATCCAAATATCTGTGCCTGCTGGGGAGCTGCTGCTGATTTTCCTGGCCTTTAATGCATTTCTGGCATTCAGTGTGAGGGCTGAGGTGAAGTAGAGAACACAGTAAAACCGACAGGGACATTGCTCCTGCTCCTCACACAGAGATCCAAGCAAGCCTCAGAACTGCTCCTTTTACGCCTCTCTGTAGAAAACAGACACGAAAAAGTTAATGAAAATTTATTTGGGACACCTGCAGTAATAAAACTGAAGTGACCTAAGCTGAAAATACTGGGATGTGCCTGTAAGTGAATAAAAAAGCTGGAGCATGTGGTACAATTGAGCTAAAACCCAAACCAAACTGATGCGTGTTAACAGAAGACTTGGAGGGTTATGTGAATAGAAGTCGAGATCGCCAAGGCTCTGGTGCTGCTGAACTCATCCCTGCCATAACCCTGCCACCAAGCCTTTGTCCTGCTGGGACCTCAGAGCCTTGCTGAGGGCTCCTCCTCGCCTCGCATTCCCCCTGCCCAAGGGCTTCACAGCTTTGCTTTCTCTTTCTGCTTTGCAGGGCTGGATGGTTTGCAATAGCCTCCATTGATTGTTTACACTGCTTGCATAGAAATCATGAGGAAATATGTACACTTCTTATTATAAGAATATGTATTTTTAATTCTACTTCTAAAGCCACGCTGGTGCTGCATTAAATTAGTGATATCCTTTTAAATGCCCTTTCTAAATACCTTTTAAGAGGTATTGTTTAAACACAGCAAAGGCAGGTACCCCTGGCTGGGAGACCCCCCTGGGTCCCACCACTCAGAGCCCCTGGCACTCCAGGTAACTCATCTCCAGACGTTTGATATGCCAGTAATTCCCTGGTGAGGAGGAAGAGGTGAGGAAGAGCTGCCTGGGGTCTCTGGTCATGGCACAGGTGCTGCCCAGATGGGTCCTTCATTGCTTGCCTTTGATTTTACTTATTTTAGGATAATTGGTAATAGAGAGCTCCTGAGCAACCCAAACTTGGACAGTATTTGGGGATCCAGATAATAAACTTTGGGAAGGCTCTGGGTTTTTTCTACTTCCACCCGCTACAGTGGAGGTTGGATGATCTCAAATCAGAATGGGGTTGCTGCTATGCCCTGTTGGGTCCCCTCTCAAGCCTGCTGCTGCTAATGCAGTTCAAAAGATGCTCTTCCCAAAGCTGCATTTCCTCAAGGCAGGGAAATACTGAGGTTGTCTGAACAGCTCATCCCTATAAAAATCAAACCCCTCCTTCAGGAAGATTCAGAACCTGTACCTTTTCCATGGCTGTTCATGGTGCTGGGTGCTGAGGAGATTGCAAAGAGATGGCCATGAGAAACAAACCAGTCCCTGGGCCTCTGCCCTCTGTGCCCCTGCCATCCCTAAGACCCCACTGTCCCCACAGCTCCATTATCCTCGTCCCCATGGGTGGCAGGTACAGACAGGTGCTCTTGGCATCTCTGGGGCTCCTTTTGGAAACCCAGGATGTGCTGCTGATCCCAGTGTTATGATTCCATAGCAAACTTGCATCCTGCAACAGGTAAGCGCTGCTGGGTCCCATGGTTTCAACCTCCCAGGCAGACATGCCAGTGCTTTCACAGGCATTTTGCCAGGGGCCACTTGAATTCACAGGAATGGGAGATTTGAACTGAGCTTTGAGTATGATCTTAAGTACTTCTGCAGAATGCTAATATAGAAAGCGTGCTGGGTTTTCTCTCCCTTTACTCCCAGCTTTCTAGTTGGATCACGCTGTTTGCAGAAACTCAACCAACCTTCATAAGAGTCCTATAGGGCTTTGCCTGCCTTGTGGACTCAGTCACAACTGCTCTAGCACGTCACCAGAACTTCATGAAATCTCCATGATACAATAGATTAAATAAAAACGATTTATTTAAATAATAAAATAGATTCAATCTTGGCACAAAGGCTTGGGCTCTGCCCCTGCAGGGTCCTCACAGGCTTCAGCCTCCCTGCCAAGGCTATGGGATGCAGGACCCCAGCCAGGAGCCTTAAACCTCATCCCTCAAAGTAAGGGTAATTCAAGGGAAGGTGCATGCTCAGTGTCTCACCCTGTTGGGTGAGGAGGAGCGCAGGCAGAGGGGTGTGAGTTCCTGCCCCACATCCCAGCTGCCTGGCACCCTGCTCCTCTCCTGCATCCCCCGTGACCTTGTGAGTAATAAGAGCTGTGCGGTGGTGATGGCTCCCCAGCATTCCGGGTGTTTGATCCAAGGAAACCGCCAGTGAGCCAGGAAATGTCCGGATTACCTCACAGGCAGAGATCTTTTGGAGTGCTTGTTAAGGGCCGTTCCTCTGCAGCGTGATCCCAGCTGCTTTTGGTTTTGCTTCGCAAATGGGCAAATCCTCCCCCAAACACCGCTTTACTTTGCTCTCCCTTTGATTTACAGTGCCTTCACTCACTGTGGCCTCAGCACTCACTGGGGAGAGGGCCTTGCTTAGCCAGGCCCATCCTGAAGAGGTGTGGGATGCCTGTGGGCCGCATCCTGCAGCAGGTGCATCCCATCACTCCAGCATCCAAAGCCAAGCAAGCATTGGGCCCATGGGGATGCTGGCTGGAACATGGCTTGCCCATACTGGGAAGGACGGAAGGGATGCGGGAGCAGAGCCCCTGTGCGTTTTGCTCCCTGGGCAGTCCCGTGGGGCTACAGGGAGGTACCAAAACCTCACAGCAAAACTGCACCTCGTTATTCCACCCATTTTGCAATCCCGTGAAGGAGCATCCAGC
Source organism: Forpus xanthops (assembly GCA_032466535.1). Taxonomy (NCBI): domain Eukaryota; kingdom Metazoa; phylum Chordata; class Aves; order Psittaciformes; family Psittacidae; genus Forpus; species Forpus xanthops. Next base: position 15,579 of record JASSUY010038740.1, read on the forward strand.
AGCGTAGGTGACCCACACATGTTTGATTTCTTTTACAGTCTCTATTTTGATATATGCTGGATGTGTTTTTATAGAACAAAGATTTATTAGAACCTGGAATTTTATGGCTTTAAGGTTCAATTGAGTCCAGATTGTGAGTTTCTCCTTTTGGAAGTGGAGAAGAAGGTTTAAAAGAGCCCAGAGAAGTGCGTTCTGCCTGTGGCACTCATGAAACTCTAGGCCAAGGATGACACCTTTCCGCTTAACTTCTACTATAATGTCAAAGCAAAAATTTACCATCAAAGATTATGTCTTCCACATGCGGTGCCCTGCTGTAGACATAGATCATGGCAATTGTGTTGGCCTTCTTTCTTTTGAGTTATTATCTGCCATAAGAAAGCCAGGGCTGTTGTGGATCCAAGGAGGATGGCAAGTCAGCACAAACCCAAGCCATGTATAATTAATGATAATGTGCCTCCACTTAAAAATGCGCGCTTGCGCTCTTGGTTTGTCTTGTAAAAGCACAGCGATGCCTTTGCTGCCTGCAACGCTCAGGAAAGCAGCGTGGTTTAAAACACATGTAGAGCTGCAGGAGTAGCTATTAAATACGTCCCATGTATTTATGTAACATTAAGCATAAACCGAAGTATTTTCTTGGATGCTAAACATCCAAGCTCAGTAAAGAATGACATTGGTTTAGAAGAAAGCTCAGCTGCTGTTTTGCTCTGGGGATCTGCCCAGAGAGGTTGTGGTGCCTCATCCCTGGAAACAGCCAAGGTCGGTTTTGTTGGGGCTGTCCCTGCTATGGCAGGGGGTTGCACTAGATGGTCTTTAAAGGGCCCTTCCCACCCAAACAATCTGTGATTCTATACAGTCACTCCATAGCCTCCTGCAAAGTTATATTGCTTTTGTGTTAGGCTAGGCACAAGCCGGTCTGGGGGTCCTTGTGCTGCAGGGTTTGAGGAAGAGGATGTCCTACGGGCACTTACTCAGTGGACTGCGGAAGCTGAAGTGTTCATCATCCACAAGCAACTTGGCAAGAAATAGGGAAACGCTGGGTTTGTGTTCACTACTTGGGTCAAACGGTTCCGAGTGCTCTGGTAGGAAGCAATCAGCATCCGAGGAAGAGGAGCCTGAGCTCAGCACTCTGGTTACCGCGACATAAGCAAACAAAAAAGCTCATCACAAGTGATGAGGGTAAAGTGCCAGTTTTAGTTAAAATAATAGAATAATAGTAATGAAACCCCAACAACCCCAAACCAATAAATTACTGCAGCATGAGGAAAGTCCCGAGTGAAAATAATTGTTCATGCGAACAGCAGAAATATATCTTGTCATAAACATAAACCCAGGCCCCCACATCTGCTTCACCACCAGAGGATTCTTTATAAACAGCCTCTTTAATTTCATCTAACAGCCTGTTCGCAGACATGCAGTCCAAAAATACATCTCCTTTTCCTCCTCGCACTATCCTGAGCTTGGCAGGGCACCAAACATGAGGTTCAGCTCCTAGTTCAAAAAGCCCTTCTTTAAGCATTTACTCTGAGCCTGATTTAATAAAAGCCCTGTCTGGCTTCCTCTGGGCAGCCCTAATGGGATGCAGAGCCCTGCAACTCTCAGGGCTGCTCCTGACCTTTGCTTTCTGGTATGCCACTCTCCAAAAATGGGAGTGAGTGAGTGAGTGGCACAGGAAAAAGGAAGCAGAAGGCGCAACAAGGGATGCCCTGGTGCTGCTGGTACCCCAAGGGATGCCCATGAACCACCAGTATAACCCAATGCCATTGGAACCCAACCTTCCCTCCCACTGGCCCTGCCTTCTCCAGGGGAATGGGGACAAAGCATCAAAACCTCCAAAATAGCTTCTAACCTCCAAGTGTAGGGGGGGAAGATGAATCCATAATGTCCCCCATGTGGTACCACACTGCCAAGCACTTGTAGGTGCTCCTGAAGGAAAGATGGCATTCAGCAAAATAGAGGTAGGGCTTGTTCCCAAAGGACTCCCCCGACACCAATGGCAGGACAACCATGTTCACGCCTCCTGATGATGCTGTTCTCAAGTGCAGCACTGATTCTCTGACTTCTGATTGCCTGGGAAATCAGGAAGAGATATTGGCTGTGCCAGGGGAAGTTTAGATCAGATATGAGGAAGAAGTTCTTTACTGTAAGGGTGTTGAGGCACTGGAATGTGTTGCCCAGGGAAGTTGTGAATGCTCCATCGCTGGCAGTGTTCAAGGCCGGGTTGGACATAGCCTTGGGTGACATGGTTTAGTGGGAGGTGTCCCTGCCCATGGCAGGGGGGTTGGAACTAAATGATCTTGAGGTCCTTTCCAACCCTAACTATTCTATGAGTCTATGATTTTAAGCCAGGGCAAGAATGGATGATGTCACCCTGGAAGATGGAATACATCCCTGCTGCTAGGGCTGTGCCACGTTACATGCCCAGGCTCCCATAGAAATCAGTGTGAGAAGCACTGCGCAATGCCGCGTTCACCACAGTGCAGGGTTTAGTGCTAATTAGCTGGGTAATTCAAAGCATTTAATAATTATCCCATTTGACAAACCCAGGCTCAGATTTCAAGCCTCCAAGTTTGCAGTGATAAAGAAATATTAATGGCCTGGTACATCCTGATGTCCAGGGAAGAGGATGTTTAATAGTTTCTCCTTATGGTTCAGTAACTCATTTAAATTACTCGGAAGTTACACCGGCAGCAAACATAACCAGTGCTGCTGGGGGGGAGCTGGTAACGATTAGATTTTATTTAGCATTGCAGAAAGGATTTAATGGAGTAAAATAAAGGAGGGGGGAGTTCCCCGGGTGTTCATTGAGGCAGATCCCATTGCCAAGACATGCAGGAGGATCAGCAGAAACACCCCAGAGCCCATCCTGTTATTAAATCAGCAGCACAGGTGTGAACAAAAGGGAACCGCTGCTTTGGCAAAGGATGCTGTGATGGAGGGACCCTCTCTGCTGCTACAGGCGATGCTGGTGGCACCGGGGGCTTGTCCTCCCAGGAGGGACTTTAAGGCTGGGCCTTGTGGTTGTGCTGTGGTGGCTCAAGGCCCTTGTGCTGTTCGGCTGTCAGTCCCCAATGGCGCTTTTCCCCACAACAGGGAGGGAATTGGGGTTTGATGGGGTATGGGATTTCACCTTACAGGGAGCACTAATGATGCCTTCCTGCTCCGAACTTGGCTGATGCCTTTCAGGTGAATTTCAGCTGAATATTGGGGGAAACAAGGCTAAGACAGTTAAATGAGAGGGAGAAGAGGGTTTTGCTGACATGCTGCCCAGCTGTGAGCTGTGGTACGTGGATCCTTCCTCCAATGTGCTACATCAGGAATGTAATTCAGTTCTAAATTAGACAGCGTGCATCAGAAATCTTGCCATTTTGTAAGCCGTATTTAAAGGTATTTTATTCACACAAGCATTCCCTTGGTAGCTGTATCAGAACGCCAGTGGTGCCTGTGTATGCCTACAGGAGCTCCTGAGATGTTCCTACACTTCGCGTCTCCCTAGCATGGGTTCAGATAACCCCAGCTGGAGAGTACACATGGATTTTTTTGGCATCTCTTTATGGCCAGTGGGGTCAAATGGAAAAGCCACTTTGGAATGAAGAAGCCCAGCAGGATGAGGTGGGCAGAGGAGTGGGATGAGAACAGACACCTCTGCCCATGGTGTGGATCTGCCATCTTCAGGGAGTTCCCAAAACTGGCTGGATGAGGCCCCGGAAAGCCCCATCCCTCTCCAAAGCCCTGTCAGGATTGTTACTCCACCTGGAGCTTGCAGGCAGTGCCAATCTGGCTCCAACCATCCCATCTCTTCAAACCCCTTAGGTAGAGATGCTAAAAGGCTTCTCCCAGCAATGCCTGGAGCAGCTGGATCACCCCAGCTTCACTGATGCTGTGGTAGGAAGGAACCTTGAAAAGGTCATGTTGAAGCTGCAGTTTCCAAACCAGCATGAAGGAGCTGGATGTCTTAACACCCTCCAGCTTAAACAGTCCTGGCTGTTAAGGACTATGCCATAGATTTAGCATTTCCTTTATCTAATCAAGGAAACTTTGAGGGATGTTAGTACCCGGGGAAAGACATTTTTCCCCATGGATTGCTGGTGGAAAATAGCTTGTGGGCAACCTAAGACAATTTGGCCATAAAAGCAGCAAAAACAGAGGAAGGGAAACACAGCCCCAGATGAAGCTGAGATAGTAAACAGAGAAATAACAGTTCTGAGATGTCCTTAGGTTTCCTGGATTCATTTCCCTCCTTTCCCAGTGTTTTGCTGAGCATGACAGGAATCAAGCCATTATTATTTTAAGAAGTTTTTGGCTTTTCTGCCTGCAAAAATAGTCATCACTTGTAAATTGAGGCATCTTTTCTTACCTGGTCTGCAGCCAGAGGGGCTGGAAGCAATAGAAGAAGTGTGAACTTTCTCCTTCATCTCAGAGAACATTAACTTCAAAGCCCAGCCATAAACTTTCAGATGTAATGACTATTTGTCCAAAAGAGAAACCCATCAGCTTGATCGATGACTGAAAGGTATGAAACACAGGGGTTACATTTGCGAAACACTTGTGAAAAATACACGGCTGCAGTTGGGTGCAGGAGGGGATGTAAGTTATTACCGGATTATTTGGGCAGGCAGGGCCTAGGGGCAGAGCCAAGGTTGTTGTGAATGCTCCATCCCTGGTGGTGGTCAAGGCCAGGTTGGACATAGCCTTCGGTGGCATGGTTTAGAGGGAGGTGTCCCTGCCCATGGCAGGGGGGCTGGAACTCAATGATCTTAAGGTCCTTTCCAACCCTAACTATTCTATGATTCTATGGTCTATCTGTGTTGTTGTAGGTCCAGCACCAAGTGGTTTCTGACCCCAGGGAAGCCAGGCTGCCTTGTAGGGGCATGCCCCAATGTGCCTTTGGTGCTGACCTCCATCCCTGAGCAGGGGCCTTGTGTTGGCAGCTGTACCACTCCCACTCTAGCCCCAGCAAGCAGTGAGATAACATCTCCCCTTCCATCTGCTTGTGCAAAGCCTTTAGGACCACCAGCACTTGCTCCTGTGTCCTTGCTTGGGCTGTGCGAGCATTGACAAAAAAAGCCCCCTTTGGTGCAGCCAGCTTGTCCCCTGAGCATGGCTGAGCTCCAGGCAGGGTGAGGGGTCCCCAGGCAGCCCAGCAGTGCTAACAGAGCTAACACACACAGAAACAGGTTTCAGACAACCCCGGAGAGATTCCCCCCACCCCATCCTTCCTTTTCTTTAGCAAAGTTTCCACTTCTCCGTCGAAAATTCCCTGGAAAAGGAAAGAAGAGTAAGAATGGTTTTGTGTTTCTGTGGCTTGCAGAGGAATCGGGAGGGAAGAGAATTCATATTGTGTGACTTTCTCTCCCCAGGGTAACCACTGCACATGTCCTTCCTGAGGCCACCCCTTCTCCCCTCAGCAATTAGGGCTGTGTAAGGAGCACAGACCCTGGCCTCTTCCCATGTGGCAGGTGCATGGTCCCTGTGCATGGTACACAGCACACAGGGGAAGCACCTTGTGGGATTAATCAGCTATTTGGTGGAAGTGTCTTTAAAGGAAGTAACTGGGAGGTCTTGCTGCAAGGCACCAGCTCCTGCTTCCTGGGGCACTGGGCTGGGGGATGCGGCCCAGACCAGTGTGATTCCTGCCTGAGGATGGGGAGCGGGGAGTGCTGGAGCATGAAGACAGGTTCTGAAAGGTCTGTAACATCTTCTGCCAACAGCCTGTTTGAATCAGCCCTGCGTGAACAAGCCCAGGAGAGCTGTGTCATCCTGCAGGACAGCCAGGCTGCTGTGGGGCAGCCCCATGCGGGATGGGGGACAGGGGCCTGACTCCACTGCTGGGGAGCACAATGTTAGTGGCTGGGCTGCCAGGCTTCATCGTGCCTCACTTTCCCCCTGCCCTGCGCTTGCCTGTCCCCTCATCCCTCTGCGAGGTGTAGAAATGCCTCCTCAAGGAACCAAGGAACAAATGGAGCCCTCCTTGCTTATCATGTGTGTTTGGGGCCCCAGATGCCTTTTGAAGTGAAGGGAGCTGGTGGGATGCACCCAAGTCTGTCACCACACAGGAGGTGTCGGGAGGAGTTGGTGGCTCGGCTGGAAAGCTGTACCTGCACTTTATAGGTGTGTTGTGTCTTTAAGTCTGCTCTTTGCAAAGGGATCCACTATAGCGATCCCCTTCTCCTACCTGGAGTCCCATCTCCTACCGCCAGCCCCTCAGGTCCTCAGCTTCAAAGCACACAGGGAGCAGTGACCTGATTTATTACAGGGCCAGAAAACAACTGCCCTTCTCCGTTTGTGTATAAATAACTAATAGTAGTTGTATTTGTGAATGGAGGCCTGCCAGAGGCTTGGGTTATCAGCTGTGAGAAAGGACTTTGCAAAAGGAAGACGCAAACAAGAACCCTGGCAGCTTTCTACCTGGCTGTGCAGCTGTGCTGAAAAAGGTGCCCTGAGGATCAAAGGGAACCTGCTCCTGCTCTCCCCAGGTGCCGCAATGCTGCGCCTGGTAGACCAGATACTAGTGCTCAGGCAGCAGCACTATGAACAGCACAAATGTGCACTTTGCTCTTCAGATGCTGTTAAAGCCAGAAGGATGCCAGGTTAGATTTAGGCAAGCACATAGATGTGTTGCCTTCTTCAGCCTTGCACCATTCCTTCAAATCCTCAGCTGCTCTGGATGAAGACAGAAGGTGCAGCTGTGGACAATCACAGCTGTAGAAGCATAATTGCAATTGCCATTTGAGAGCTGCTTAATGCTTCTGATAATCCTTGAGACCTGCAGTGGGTGACTACAGTACTAATGGGGAGAGTATCTGGGGGCAGGGAAAAGTACATGAACAACTCTGCAGAAGGACTGGAAAATGCCCCAACACTCCAACCTTTTGGTGCGTACATTTCACTGAAGGGAAGATGTGCTGAGGCACAAGCACAGGTTCAAACTGAAGCCCAGATTTCTGACTCTGGGATTTCAGGCACTTGGGGATCGTTTCTGTGGCAAAATCCCATACACCATGGCCTACCCTAAAGGCTGAGGTGTCACCATAGCTCAGCTCAACCTTGTTGCTGGCCAGAATTACACCACCAGGTGTAATGGGAAGGTGACAGCAGTGAAGTTTCATGTCAGTGTCAGGAACAACTGTGTTCCAGCAAAACCTCCCTCTAAAGCCTATACACTGCGTAACAGATGGTACATCTGTTTCCATTTCCAGTATGATCTCACTAATCACTTTTTAAGAATCCAGCATTCAGGGTTAATCAACATGAGCTGAGTTACAGCAAAGGTTCCGAAAGCAATGGAAAATCCTGTGCAACTCCCTTTGGATATCGAGGTTTATCCTCTGCCTGAATTCTGCCCAAAGCCCTGTGATCCCTGCAAAGCCAGGGCCTCTCTCCAAAGAGCTTCTGCCTCTCCTGGGTCTTTGTCTGTTTGAGGAGGCAGCTCTGCCAACAGTTGATTTTTCTGTTCAGTAGTCAAACTAAAAGCTCAACAAACATGATATAGGTCAGCCCCAAACCCTCACAGGAGCAGAAGGGCAGATTCCCAAGGAGACTCTTCAGCCACAAGGCTTACGAGGAAAAGCTATCATCTGCTATAATCCACTGTCTACAACGCAGGCTCAAAGCACGTAAGATCCGAGTTCAAAGCCCTTCTGTTTCTCATACAGAAGAAGGTTTTTAAGAAGGTCTCCTAGAAGCAGCATCACCTTCAGTGTGCCCGAGGCACAGGAGGCACGCTGGGACTGGAGCATAGCAAGGCCAGACACTGGCTTAGCCTGGCCATGCCTATGCTGCTCAGGCCAGGGCAGGGTGGCACTGCTGGGCCCACAGGCATTGCATCAAGAGCCTGCTGCCCTCCCGGGGAGGAAATTCATCTTGGAAGCAGCACTTGGGGTGGCCCAAACCTGAGCTTCAGGGTCAGTGGAGGGTTCGATGGAATGGTCCTGGCAGGAATCCATCCCCTCTTTGCTGGCGGCATTGACATGCCCATCAGCTGTGCCTCCACCATCACAAACAGCTCCTTGGCTGACTCAAGGGTCCTCATCCTTGATTGTCTCTGCCGTGCCAGTTAGCACACACCTATGCTCTCCTCTGGGCTCAGTGACCTGACAGGAGGCACTGAGCACAAACGGTGACACGTTTTTACTGTGAGGGCCCCTGAACAGCAGAGGAGGTCACCCACGGAGGATGTGAGGTCTCTGTCCTTGGAGACACTCAAACCCTGACAACACACGGTCCCGTTCAGCCTCTTTGGCTGCCCTGGCCTGGGCGACCTCCAGAGTCCCTTCCAACCTCAACCGTGCTGTGATTCTCTGCATTGTGTTTAGATCTCCAGCATGAAGCACCGTTATTTTCAAGTATTCCATCAATTCTGCCCCCGGTACAGGAAATTTGTCTTTCAAGCCCAACAACACATCGAACTGTTACCAAATCCATGAGGCCAGAGTTTCAGGAGCAGTTTAACAACCTAACAGAGCCAGGAAGTACAAAACGTGCTATGTAAGTCAGATGTTTCGACTGCAAGAACCATATGATCAAAAGTTTCTCAAGCAAAACCATTTGCTGTCAGGACAGAGTGGAGCCAAGTCCGTGTGATTCAAGTTTTAGAGTCAATTTTGAAATGTCAGGAGTTACTTAGTGCCACCCAGTGTTGGCAGCCAGAAAAAGGGAGGTTAAATACGGTTACAACTGGGTGTAGCCTACTAAACCAGGAAAAAAATCCCTGCTCTTGCTCTATGTAATTCCACAAAAGCCGTGCAGCACCAAGGCCCAGGACAGGAGTGTGCCACAGCCAACTTTAAATGTCTTGTTAGAAAAATACCTTCCACATTTTAGGGTCCCTTTCCAAAGCAGGTAATCAGCTGGGGATGCAGACAGCCTCTTCTGTCCAAGACTCACTCCTCTAGTCTGACGTCAGTGTAGGCAGAAAGTTGTGCTGAGCTTCCTGGTTAGATGTTCAGGAATTTAGATGGGAAACAGCTATAGAAGAGGTGTCTCTTTCCTAGGGAAGTAGAGTACAGTTAAAACATTATTCACCCTTTATCTCAGATACCTGCCTTTTCCTTGAAGCCTTTTAAATTATACAGGATCTCACATGTATCAGACGTGGAAATACTCTCCCAGTTATGATCTCTGGATGGATAAATAACTGCACATATGCTTTTGCCCTTCACAGGACTATATAAAAGCCTGTTAAGTCATGGACCCATTTAACAGCATGGAAAGTGAGGTGCTGAGCAGGCACTGTCCTCCCCATGACTGCAGAGAGTTGAGCCTCGGCCAGGAAGAGATGGAGGGACCTGGAAACTAGAACCCAAGTGGCAAAGAGGGGAAGGGGAAAGCAAAGCACTGAGATCCCTTGAGCCCACCACACATGCAGGGTGACGACATCCCAGGGATTCACCTGTAGAGGCCATGTCAGAGAAACCCTCCTGGCATTTTGGGATCCCTTTGTCTTCCCCAAGTTAGTGTCCTTGCCCAGAGAAAGGAAGACAACAGTGGTTTCAGTGGTTCTGTGTGGTCCTTTGTTTCAGTTCCTACAAGGACAGGGTAACACAGGAGTTTATCTCACATCGATACAACAGCAATGTGAAGGGTGGGTGCCATCCGAAGCAACCTCGCCTCTGTGAGGAACCTCTCTGATTATCCATGTTCCTGCACAGGAGGGGCTCCTTTTCCTGCACCCACGGAACCACATCCCAGTGACACAGCCGATCCCCAGGTCTGTGCCTGCCTACAACAAGCTTCCTCTCCTCTTACCTCTCAAGGAGCACTGGAAACCAGCCAGGCCATGCGGCCACAGCTCACGTGCTGAGAGCTCTTCTCAGGCTGATGCACTCGGGCTGTTGTTTTCCTTCCTTGCCAGCACAGAGAGGTTCCTGGAGGAGCTGGGCTGGATCTGTGGGCTCCCATAGGAAGACCTCCTGCCATCAATTGCACCTGCATCACTAGGGGCCCCCATGTCCTAGGTGCATCTCTGCTATGAGATTCCCGGTCCTCCCCCCACTGAACTCACGATTTAAAATCCCAGGTGGAAAATCACTAATTCCTGTGATGACTGCTCAGTCTGTGCCTTAGGAATTCACCACAAAGAGAATTTTCTCAAAGAGGGGCCACAGGACACAGTGAGCACATAAAGAGTCGGGTGGAGGAAGGAGACCAGACAAATACAGCATTCATGGAAAAACATCTGTGTGCATGCCCCTGGTTAGGAAGGTTTACAGAGTAGGTTTACGACGGGAGACGTCCCTGCTCCAGAGGTTTTACAGCGATCAGGATGAAACGGCAGGAAGGGGGAAGGCAGAAGCAGGAGAGCCGTGAGTCCCTGTGTTACGCAGAGCGGCTCTGCTCCGTGTGCAGGTCCGAGGCGTTTTCCAGTCTATAAATAACCCGGGGACGCTAACGATGCCATTAACCTCCGCTGGCTGCCGTCCCAGCCGTTTCCAGTGGCGGGGTTACCTTGCCCCCCCAGCAGAGGCAGGTCTCCGGGGAGGCTGGGAAGGATGCTGTGCATCCGCAGCCGGGGCCGTGGCCCTCCCCGGGAGGACCCTGCGGTGGCCTTGGCAGCGTACCGGGAGGAGGTGTCCCAGGAGCAGCCCTCCTGGCTCCCGGCCTGCAGGGAAACACACCGGAACAGCGGCAGGGAATACGTGATGGGAGGGCAGAGTGCTGCTGGCAAGTGTGTGACTGCTCCTGCCTGCAGCACCCATGGCTGGGACACCTTCTTCATCTCATACAAGATATCCCTGATGGAGACCCGCTGCTCCTATCGACCCCACCTCTGCCTTTCCAAGGACAGAAAGAGGCAGGGCTCAGAGCCACAGGAGAGGACAGGGCAGGGCAGGGAATGGCTGTGGTGAAGGACCGTGGGGAGAACAAGGTCTGCCCTGAGAGAGCTTCTCCCCCATCACTCACACCCATAGCCAGTTCTTCCCCCGTAGGCAGAGAGGGAAGAGGTCCCTTTCTGCCTGGGGGAGCATGGATGTCCTAGACAATATAAGCTGCTTCTCCTCCTTCCCACAGACACCAGGAAAATAAAGTGGATGTATGTTGCTTTTCCATTCTTGCATGAGGCTGATCTGAGGTAGGCCAGTATATAGGTGCCCCAACACATCCTTGCGTTGTCATGTATGACATAATGTCAGAAAAGCTCTGTCTCTGCTCTTCGCTAAGGTTTCACTACGAGATCCTGCAAGGAAAGCAACCCCAGGACCACATCCACCAGAGAGAAGAGTGGCTCAGCACCTGCCCTCTGCACTCATGCTGCACCCAGAGCTAGTTTGGCCGTAGATGGTGTGGTGCCATGGTACATCTGAAAAGGGTACCATGCTTTGGTTTATTTTATTATTTCTGTTACAACAGGCCAGGAAACATGAATTCCTACAACAAAATGAAGTTCACACTCACTGGAAATAGGTGCCTTTGAAAACCAAGTATACACACTGCTTTCCTGTGACCTGCCTGCCCAGATAGCCGAGATGGTCAGATGCTGCCACACATGGATAAAGAAATGCCCCTGTGCCACCAGATAATAGTGCTGGCCAACTTTTTCATTACCTTTTCTGAAGAGCTCAAAAAGTTGAGACATTCAGCAAGTAATATCACAGAAGAGACATAACTGTATCCCCCACTGTACACTGGATTTGTGAAGAAGAGCTATGGACTCACATGTTAATGGCAATACCCTGAGACATCAACCCCAGTGAGATTCCACTATGCAATTGAGAGGAAGTTTCTTTCCCACCTTAATAAGCCATTTTTGTAATGCTTTCACAGAGGCTCCTTTCTGGTCCCTGCTGCCTGTACCTGGCACTGTGGGGAGCTGGTCAGCACCACCACTCACCAGGACACTGCCATTACGGATGCACTGATGCAGGGAGCAGGCACAGCAGCAATTGTTTGGCTTCATGGAGGTGTCTGTTAGTCACATCTCCAGCAGCTTGGGCAGACTCAGTGCAGTTATTATTAACCCCTAATCGCTGCTTCTGGACCGGGTTGTTGCCAAGGTGGGAATTTTCTCTGTCACTGGAATTTCATCAGTTGGGCTTGCTTGCCATGCATAAGATTGTTGCTTCTAGAGATGTAGCCATCTAACTCGCATTGGTATAAACTGGAGTGACATCAATCTCAGTAGGGAAATGGGGAAAAAAAGCTCCTCAAAATCCCGGTTTTACTCCTGATATCCTGTGTCTGGAGAAACAGCATGTTCAATAAGAAAACAGCTGGCAATTGCAGTCTGGCACAAGACACACAGAGATACTCCAGACAGACTTAATGTTCACCTTGACAAAGTAATCAACTTGTCAAGCAAAGGAAGTCATCGTGGCCAGAGTGGTGATGGAAGGTAACTAATACTCTCCATCTGCAGCATCGGGCAATTAACCATTTAAAACATTACAAGAGAGAAGTACTGAAATGTTAGAGAAGAAAACATATATATAGCAGTGGAGACATTAGTGACATGTAAGGGCCAGAAAATGGAAAAGAAATGCCAGAAATGTTTCACATTGGGCCCAAATGAATAACAGCCACAAATGAAGTGCTTAAGGCTTGTTCCATATGGTAAAAATACAGGCTAAGCCAAGCAAATGGTCTTAGGTGAGTAGTATAGAAGAAATTATCTCCCTGGAGCAAGGGAGGCATCTGTTTATTTATCTCAGTTATGAACATGTCCTTGACAGATGTCAGCAATGTTGAGCTCTCCCTGGGCAGGTCATTTACCACCTCCCAGCTCCAGAGGATGTACCACTGCTCCCAGTACCCATCCAGAGCAGTCATCCCCACTCTTCCCAGGAGCGCTGAGCTCCTTCCCCTCAGAAGGTACAGCCCTCCCTATGCCTGGAATATCCCACTACAGACAAACATGGCTGCTATTAGTGCTACACTTGACGAGATCCCTGAAGGCTCACCTGCAGGAACAGGGTAACATAGAAACTGCCTTTAATGGCAATACCAGCTAAAGTAATTGCTTCCTGCTGACCTCACTGCACATTCACACCAGAGCACCGTTCCTGCTGGCACAGCTCTTCCTGGCAGTAGGAGGATCCGGGCCCAGAACTGATCAGTCTTAAATAAAATCCATGAAAAACCTGTTGCTGTTAAGAGAAAAACACCAAACAAATAAAGAACCTAACCTGAGGTATTCCCCACCATGCACACCGATGAAGAGGTGATGCACTGCAGCTCAGAGGTAGGAGAAACAACTACAGCAGGGATGGGTATTACTGACTAAGGTGAGCCTCAGACTATGGCCAGGGTTTCCACATTTCCAAAAGGAAGGAGAAAAGGGTGACAGTACCTCAGATGGGCAATAGCTGGAGCAAGGTGGGAGAGCTGAGCCCTGCACTAAGGCTTAAGCAAACCAAGGCACACAACCACTGACTGACAGCACTGGTGTCTCCAGGAAGGCCAGAGGACCCACACCTGATGTGAATCACCAACAGCTGATTCATCATCTCAGTCATAGAAATGTGGAATTCTCTCTTGTTGCTGTTGACAATTAGCTCTTATATCTACCTGGAAAACATGTCCTGGTGTGCTTCCTCCAGGACACTTGAGGATACTGCACTGGGAGCCTGTTGCTGCCTTCTGTAGGACCAGGATGATGCTGTGCTGGCCAGGCATGAAAATGAAGTTGCTTCTCTGGTCCCAGGTGAGCAATGAACAGATCTCAGGATTCAAAAGCACTGGAAATGACCACAGGTATGTACACCTGGCATTTCAGTAGGCCCCTGAAGCACCACAGCCTCCTCCTCCTGCTCTGAGCGGGCTGCTTTAGCTAGTTTGGGTTTCTCAGTGTCCTGGAGGAGACATCAGGCAGTTGTGAGATTCCGTCTCTAATTGGGTCCCTGTAGTGGTAAGATTGCTTCCTTTATAATCTCTCAGTGGGAACTGGTACTTTATCCTCTGTACTCAAGTTTTATTTCCTTCACCCTTGGTTTTCCTCTGGAGCTCCCATCCGCTGGATGACAGCTGAAAAAGCCTCTGACATCCACTTTAAGGATGCTTCTTTTCAGCTGCTTTTCATTTGCTTTTCACAAGCTCTTGTAGCGATATTCACTGCAGCTAATGGATTAACTCATGGCTGGACCACTTGCTCGTCTCTTCAATCCAGCACTGTTTTAAATCTTGATTGGCCGGTTTGATTTCTAAATCTCACAGAACTGCTAAGTCTGAGCTGTCCTGTCTCACACCATGATGGGGAGATGGGTCCTGATTATGCAAGGCAGCAGCCCTGGGCAATGCACAGGCATTAAGCATTCAGGGGGACTCCACCTCTCCATCAGGCAGCAAAACACAGTATTACCCAGGGAAGTAGTTCAGTTCACAGGGAAGGTTATCTGGATAGCTGGAAAAGAAAGTCTTACTAATTTAAGCGTATGTGAAAAACGATGCAATGCAACATGCACCACATTTCACAAGCATCTTGCACAAGTGACATTACACAAATGCACCTTTCTCTACATTTTTTCAGATCCTCTTTTCTGTTTCTAGCTTCTGAGCACATCCCTAGCAATGAACAGTGGCCCAGTTTCAGGTCAGGATCCTTACTTGAGTTCCTTCATAAAATTCATCTGATATCAGTGTGTATCAGACCCAATATACTTACAGGGTCTGCAGGTGTTCAACTGCTGCCTCAGTCAAGTAATTTCTATTTTGGCAACTAACTGTGGGTTCAGGCACCTGATTTGCAGCAATCTGACTTCCAATTCCAAAATTCTTGCATGAAGGTAAGCAGAAAACTGGAATTTGTAGCCCGGACTCTGGAAACACACACATCATGTGGTTACCTAAACCCAGGCTGAAAAGCAACACACATGGAGGCTATTCACTTGTCAGAAGACAAAACAGGAAGTTATTAATATCAGAGCTTGAACTGACTTGAGAGTCAAGCAGTATTAAATAGAAGGTGTCTCCACTTTTTCCTGTTTATCTCTTGCTGTTCTAGAGGATAGGGGAGATGAAGAGTCAGAGAGTTTCTCAATTTGGTGCTGCAAGGCAGTGAAATCAAACCAGCAGACTGTGTACATCACCACAGGAAATACATGGCATTTCTCTCCTTAAGGCCTTAAAGATTTTCTTGTACTTTTAAACAAATAGGCAACCTGTTTTGAAATGATGGGGTAGAACGCGACAAAATAATGCATGCAATGGCACGCAGGAGGTTAGACCAAGTGAGCAATGAATGAAACTACAGGGGATGGTAACAGGCTGGCTTGCTGTAATTATCATAGGAAAACACTGGAACTAAAGAACTTTCTCCTGAGAAAGTGACACTTGATTTTTAGTTAACTACTCATTGGGACTGCAGTTCCATGTCAGGTCTATGTGGTGCTTTACCAAAGCAGGACCAAATTACGGGCAGGGTCCTGGGATGAAGCTGTAGGGTAACTCCAGAGCTTATCACTACATGGTGCAGAAATGATCAAAGCTTGCTGGACTGATGGCTCAGGCTCATCAAACAGCACAGCACACTCCAGAGAGCACTCAGCCCTCTGTCTGCACTGCTGCTGAGCACAGGATGTGCTTTCAAACAGGGACAATCTGAAAACTGTCTGTTCACAAAGGGAGCTGGACACAGTCCGTCCTTGACAGGCAATGCAGGAAACCCTGTGCTGAGAGCAGGCAGTGAGGGCAAGAAGGCACAAACTGTTCACATGGGGGCTTGTTGGCTGCTGGAGCTTTTCTGCATTTCATCAGCTGCTGTGGAGGTGACAGGGCCAGGGAGATGCCTTCCCGGCCTCCACATCCTCACAGCATTTCTCAAAGGGCTGGCACTGAACAGACCAAAGCAAACCCCAAGACTATTTATTTGCTTTGACTTAAAACTGGGCAGGTGACACTTCCTAGTGTAACTTGGCTTGCTTTAAAACCACTTAACAGTAGGTACCAGCTCCCTTGGAAAGGTTTCCTTGTTCTTGGAGGAACAGGAGATTGCACTGAGGACTCATTTGCTGGACAGTTTCACTCTTTCAGAGTTATTTGTAGGTTTAGGCCCGTTCCTTTTCCTCCATCCTCTCTTGCTAACCCACTCACAGGCATGTGAAATGAAGTCTTAGCAGTAGGCTGCTCCTGCAGAGCCTTACACCTCTCAACTGATACCAGAAAACCACTGTTTGCACCTGAAGAAGAGTGAAAAATATAGAGGTGTTTGATTCTTCTTTTCAATCCTGAGGGAGCTTCAGCTGCAAAGGCAAGGCAAGAGACCCTCTGTTTTCTGTCCCCTGGGCTGCAAACGCCAAACAAAACCATCACAGATTTCATTGCCACCTCAAGTGACTCTGCTGCAAGTGACTTGCAGGGTCCTCTGACAAGATTTGTTACCTACAGCATTGATGTAAGCAGTGTAACCCTCATGGGAGGGCACAAGAGTCTCCACTCAGGCCACTTTGGGGAGTGTTGAGTAGAGAAGCATGGCAGCCAGCTGCCAGGCGCTTTTGTGATCATGGCTACAGAGCCCTTACTAGACTTCTTCATCATCCCAAGCTTCAAGATATGTAGACATGGATTGGTCCCTCTCTGGCCCTGGTACTGTGGTCTCACTCCTGCCTAACCTTTAAGGACACTGCCTCAGGGATATAAACCAAAGAAACCAAATTAAACTAAGTACGTCTCCTGAGTCCCAGGCTAATAGATCTGATAGTCCCTATCTGCTAGATCTTTCTTGGAACTAGGGAGAACAAAAAAGGTAGAGAGAAGGCAGAGACAGCACCTTTAAAGACTTGAATCCACGGCAATCCCATACTGCTTCCCCTGTCCCCTTTCTCTCCCCAGCTACACCTCCAGCAAGCTCCCGTTTTGTACTGCAGTGCTTCTCAGAGGTGCAGCCCATTGAGGAGCCAGGCTGCTCCTCAGCTCCATGCTCAGCACACACCAGCCTCTGCTGCACACAGTGAACACGGCACAGATGGAAGGAATGACCACTCACCTCAGCTCCTGGCGCTGTGCAGGATGCAGGAGCTGGGAAGCATTCTGTACTGTTGCAATCTACCCTTGTGGCCAGTTCCTGCAGCCACTCCTCACAGCAAGGGATCTGTAAAACCTGGGATTTACCTGCTTTCACATGCTAGGAGGTATCTCAGAGAAGGGTATCTTCCGCCTCAGCTCACAGATGAGGAGGAAGGGGAAGAAGAAAGGAGGAAGAGCATTTCAGATGAAATGGAATTAGACAAAAGTGGTTACTAGGAAAAGAAAATTAATTGTATCAAAATAGATACAGATAGTTTTCATGGTTTAAGCGAGGTGAAACTTAGCAGAATGAAGCGAAAGTATTCTACAGAGTGAATTAGAGAGATTTAGAGAACATCAGTTCCCTGTGTAGCTCAGGTCAATCATTACTTTGCATTTGAAAATCAGCTGAAGGAATCCTTTTGCTGTCCAACACATACAGTCAGAAGGCAGCAGAGTGAAATCTCTTCAGGACCTGATATGGCTCTCTCTCATACCATACCTGGATGCTTCACAAGCTTCAGAGTATGAATCTCGCACGCCTCAGGGGTACAGAAGCATTGTTAGAGAATGAGGGGCAAAAAGGCAGAGGGGATGGGAGCAGCTTACCCAAGGGAGCCACTGGTAAGGCAGAAACCTGGACATAGGAAACGTAAGGCCCTGGCTAGCAGCTGAACTTCCAAGCACATCCACTTCTTCCCCAAAAACGTGAGAAAAGAAGAAACCAAACCTAAAGCCACACCACAATGGTTTAAGTTAAGAGTCCTGGCTGCACTCTCCCACAGTGCAGTCACCGCACAACCCTGGCTGGTTCCACCACCACCGTCTTACCTTTCCCCTCTCAGGTTTTCTCTTGCATCTTGGCATGAATTTGGAGCTGCCTGAGGCAGTGTTTAACCTTCCCCATTACTTTACATGTGGCATGCAGTATCATGGGGTATCTTGCAGGTTTTGACTCTGAATTGATTTTTTTTTAGTTGAGAATCAAATTAACTAATACCACTTGTGTCTGCCTTGTGAAGCCCTTGCTCATCCCTGTGAGCAGCTGTCAGAAACAGCATGAGTGACCAAAAGCCATCTCTGCACAACACTCAGGTTTTACTGTCTCTGCTCACTCTGAGATTTTTTTATATTAGAGAGATTATTTAGGTTGCGGGTGATAGCTCTTGAGGGTGACAAGAATCTGGTTGGTGAGCCTGTCCTTAGGCTTGAGAGCCTAAAGACCTGCATGCAGTGGAAACTGCTTGAATAGGAATGAAGCCCCACAAATTTGTTTAGGAAAACCCTTCTGTCCAAAGTGCTGCTGTGAATGACTTATGCAACTGAGATGTGTGTGTTTCTGTTCCACTACCAGCTTATTCCTAGGAATCACCCCTCTCCCTGACCTTCAAGGCTTTGGTCTGAATATAGTGATGTATACTATTCCTGAAGAGCCTTGGGAGAGAATCTAAAGGGTGAAGATTTGCTTCAAAGTAGATCTTCAAACATCTGTTTGTACTTATGGCACAAATATTTAGCATATTACAGCACAGAGCTGCCTGTAGCTTCAAGGCAAACACAAATGCTAAGAGGTATTAAATACTCATAAACATAAACAAGATAGCCTGGAGTAGCTTATCAGTTAGGTGGTAATCGGTAGGGAAAGGCTTATTGTGTATTTAAAGCCCAGCCCTTTTGCCACTGATATTTTCCCTGTTAGTTATGGGCCAGGGGCAGGAAAATTGGCAGTATTGCTCAGGTCAGAGTCAGTCCTGACTCATCCCTGCAGCGGCTCCTGCTTGCTGCTGCACCAGTGTGCGAGGGCATTCTATGGCCAGTCACCCTTGACAGCAGTGCTACTTACTATAGCAGGTTTCTCCAATTAGAATAGGAGTAACTATTCCCTTTGGCTAGCTTGGGTCTTGCCATTTGGAGCAGCTCTACCCTGGACATACGTTGTACTCTGCCACCTCTGCTGCAGGGACAGTAATGTCTGCCAGCAGAGCAGTAACAAACAGCTGTGTGGGTCACCTCTTCAGCCACTTCACCATCATCGCTAGAGCTCATTTATCAGAGCCATAAATCACAATGCAAACACTAAAAATCAGCCTAAGATGGATATGACAAGACTACAAAACCTGCACATCCTCTGAAAAAAAGCAGCCTAGCCCAATAGATGGTGCCTTCTGCAGGACAGCAGCACCTTCCTGAATCTGGACCCTTTGATTTAAGGTGGCTGTTCTGCAGGAGAGCTGATTTTGGTTCTTGTCAACAAAAAAAAACACTTTTACACCAATGTTTTTGGCAGTATGGAAACATCCCTGGGTGTTACAAGGTACTTACTACATGGACAGAAGCTTCCAGTGTAGATCCACATTCACTTCTGCATGTCTGGAGGTGAAGAGGGCTTTTCAGTCATGCTGAGATAATGCGACTGAGCCAACAGGAATTAAAGCTATGCTCTTTTCTGCCTGTTAAGACATGGTGAAAGAAAGCAGCCACCTTAAATCAAAGGGTCCAGATTCAGGGAGGTGCTCCAGCTAGAAATCAGAAGGCAGTTTACAGATACTTTGATAACTTGAGCTTTTATCATTTCACAGGCCCCCAAGATCAGTTGATGAGGGCTAAGTGAGTTTCCTCATATAGTATTTGAAGGCAAAGTCAATCTACATTTGCTTCCCAACAGGCAAGCCCAGGCAGCTACAGCATGTTATAAAAAGAGATTAAATGCAAGTTTTGCAGTGCTACTGTCTGAAAAGATACAATCAGTTCTATAGTTAGGAGCTCAGGAGTTAGGATTTTAAATCTGATGTAGGCAGCTTTGAAGCACCAGTTTTGTCAAGAATATCCCATGCTTTGTCCCATCTTGAAAACTGAATTGTTTAGCTATTAAAAGAGATTAATGTAATCTCTATGTCTATGAAACTGGATTTTGAAGCAGCTTGCTTACTGCATTATTGCCAGAGCAGTGAATGGAATCTCTGCTCCAGTTCACGTTGCTACACATTATGTGTCACACCTTGTTTGAACCCAGTGTGCTGGCATCGCCGATGGGACAGAGTACCTGGCAGAGGTGTGTAGCCAATAGGGCAAGGGAAGCTCTCCAGAGGCCACTGGTGATAGACTGTGCTGCTTCGGACCCCTCAGTATGAGCAGGCCCAGGAAGAGAGATACTGAGATGGTCAGGGCAGAGCACATGAGCTGGAACAGAGTTTGATGGAGCTGTGTGGGTTTATCCAGAGATAAAGAGGTGGAGGGGGATGATCTAACAGGAGCCCACTGCAAATCACGCCTCCCTTGATGGAAGTTACATGACTTGACAAACACCTCCTGAGAGTGGCAGAGGGAAAAGTGAGGGGCAACAAGCCCAGGCTGGAGCCTGGGAGATGAGAATGGGCATCAGTGAAAGCACCACCCAGAGAGGGGGACTCTTCATCCTTGGAGGCTTTCCTGACTTGGTGAGACTACAGCAAGGCTGACCTGACCTTGCATGACAGTGCTGTGCTAAGTGGGAGCCTGGAGGAGCTTGGGCCTTCAGAGGACCCTTCCAACCAGCATGTCTGTATTTCTGTGCTTTTTGTAGTGAAGAAGATGAATGAGGCTCAGCTCCATGGATCCAAGTCCCTTTATCCTCACTAAAGATCTGGTCCCACAGTCTGAACATCCTGAAACAGTGCTTAGGAAACACTTCAGAAAATTAATGTGGAAACCTTTCTCCTGCTTGTGGCTTACGACCATTGAGCCATGGTCTGCTACAGAAAGTTCTGGAAGCAAACTCTCAAACATCTGGCTTCAGAAAACATTAAAAGCAAGCACAGGAGTCTTCCTAGCTGTGAACCACTTTCTCCTTGGCAGATACAAGCTCTCAGTGCCTCAGGGTTAGAAAGCAAGACTGGACAGTATCTCGCACTGAGGGAGTACCAGTTCTCAGGGCAATCCCACATCTTGTGTGGGGCCACAGTTGCCACAGTCCTGAATTCCACCAGGTTAATTTGGGCTCTAGGAAAGCAAATGTGACTACACAGGAGATGTGCACATGCACAAGCTGAAGCCTCATGCTTCTACCTAGAGCAAGAGGATTCTTAACCTCAAAGGGAGACATGACTGAGAGGACCAGACTGTAATAAAAGCTAAGGTGGCCGAGCTGCACAGAGTCAAGCATGGGACCTTTGACAGCTGTATCACTACATTGTCCCATGGCACAAATATTCCCCAACATTCTGCTCCTCCTGTAGGACGGAATGTGCTATCAGAGATGGGTATGATCAACTACACCATCCTCATTACAGGCTCCTTGCAAGTTATGTTGTGGGATCCCCCATCTCTGAGCTCCATGCTGAGGAGGATGCTGAGACACAAGTGATAAGTACAAAGAATACTCTGCTGGCCCTACACACACCTTGGGAAAACAGGGACCTCAAAAAAGGTGCCTTGGCAACCTGGGAAACCAAAGCTGAGGCTGGTTCTAGAGCACGGAGAGCAGCAAGGAACGGCAGAGCAGCTCTGCTGAGTGCAGCACATGTCAGGAGGCTCCTTTTCTACAAACAGGGACCACAAAGCATCTTCTGGCTGTCCCAAGCGACTGCTCTCTAGCCAATCTTTGTAATGTTTGCTAGCCCCTTGTATCCTTTGGATGGCCTCTCTTGGGAAAAGGGGGCCTATTTGCAGACTAAACTCATCACGGCAACACTGGCTACAGCTTCTGGCAAGCAATCCTACTGCAGTGCTGTGACCCTACAGTGCTGCCTTGAGTGGGTAGCGGGTGAAAATAAAAGCATGGGGGTTTAGAATGTTTATTCTTCCCCTTTTGCAGCAAGAGTTTAACTTGCTTTCTGTCTTTCCCAGAAGTATCCTTGGTTGAGTGGCTTGGGAAGCACCCTGGCAATAGCAAGGTTGTTGTAATGACTGATTGTTCCAGGGCTCCTGATACAGGGAGAAGGGCTGAAGAAAAAGCCAAATCAATGGGTCCTGTAATTGTTGTGCTTCTCCTGATGCATCTGGCAAAGGTTGCAGAAATGGGTAGAGGACTAATGGAACAGCCCCACACCCCAAAGCACCACAGACCATCTCACCACCAGCAGCAAGGTGCCCAACACTGATGGAAGGCACAAAGAACTCACATCTGTGCCCTCTGCTTTCAGGAGGAAAAAAAGAACCTTTAGTAATTTCTTTTCCTTTTGGTCTTTGTAAGCAGTTTTAGAGACTTGTTTATACACAACTTGTTTCGTCCAGTTGGATGCATCTGGGTTACTTGTTCTGTCTGTTCTCTCCAGTTGTAAGCACTTTCCCACTAATTGCTGTTTCTGTGACCAAAAGCTTTACTTTTGCCTTCTGAATTCACACTGAATTGACAGCATATGCATACACAGCCCCAATACTGCCCTCAGTGCCTCAATGCCCCTACCTCCACTGAGATGGCAGACAGAAGGACCTTAGTAGCACCCTGTCCCTCAAACCCTGGCATGCTGCTGGCTTACCTCTAGTGAGCCTGGTTTCATCCCTTTCTCCCCTCTGATCCAGTTTAAAGCTCTTTCAATGAGCCCTGCTAGCTCTTGCACAAAGATCCTTTCCCCCTTTGAGAGAGGTGTACCCTTCTGTCACCAGCAGGGCTGGTGTCATGTAAACTGACCCACAATCAAAAACCCCGTAATTTTGCTGGTGATACCAGACTAGAAGCCAGGTATTGTTCTGCTGGCTCTTCCCATTTCCTCCCTCATCATTCTCTGCAACTGGAAGAATAGAAGAGAACATTACTTGTGCTCCTGATCCTTTAACCAGTCATCCCAAGCTCCTGAAGTCTCTCTTGATTGCTCTCAGGCTTCTTGTTGCGACTTCATTGCTGCCTACCTGAAAAATCAGCAATGGATAATAGCCTGAGGGCTGTACCAGGGTAGGAAGCTTCCTCTGCACGTCTTTAACCCAGGCCTGAGGGAGGCAGCTGACTTCCCTAAGAAGTTCTGGTCTGTATATCAGGCCTTCTGTTTCCTTCAGAAGGGAGTCTCCTATGGCAGTGACCCATCTTTTTTTCTGTATGGAAGCAGTTTTTATGCAGGGTAGAGTCCAGCTTAACCTCAGTGACACCTCCAAGCTCCACAAACCATCATCTTTGCCATCATTCAGCTCCACTTGCACAGCCTCACACCCACCATGTGAGCGAACATGGGTAGGTTGGGGCAGTCACAGAAGAGAAGCACCTGCTGCCCTGAGCTTGTCACCACTGACCACTATCCCTTAAATCCCTGTGTTCAGCCAGGCGGAGAGAGGATCAGGAATCCCCTGTATCATACATCCTATTGGGTCTGTCTTAGGGAGGGGGGGTGTGATTCCAGTAGCCTGTGTTACTAGGATAAAGCTCAAATGAGCACAGTATGTTACATTTGGCTCTACCAGGTCCTGGTGCCATGATCCCACCCATATCCATCCATTTGTTCTTACAGTTGATTCCCTTTGAGCATGTGTGTTTTGTTCCTTGTTCGGAGCCCAGCGAAGCATGATCCTGGTTATGAGCGTTGGTTCTTAGGGACTGTAGTAATGACTTTAATGAAGTTAGTAGAACCCTCGACAGAATTCTCTGTTATATTATTGCTAAAAGCCATCCACATATCTATAGAATTATTAGTTAATGCTGCTCTCTTTTCTGCTACTGTAACTTGGATACAATGATAGACTTGTACTGATAAAGCTTCTACACTGGAAACTGAAATTATATTTGCCATCAGTAATGTGCTCTTAAATGTATGAACTGAAAACTCACTTGTGCCAACCAATAACATTGAGCACCAGAAAACATGAAAAAGAAAAGTCCTTGACTGCCCCAGTAGAGCTGCCACTTAGATATTTTTGAAATTTAATTAAGCAAATGTCATCATTCCTAACACAAACCATCTTGTGGTGAGCAGGCTTGTGAATGCTCATAGCAAAGCAGAAAGGAGAATTGGAACCCTGAGGAGCTAGGAATTATTCCCATATTAGGTACTATTTCCACAATGAGCTGCGTTCCCAGTTTATCCATTTTCATTACGCCAGTTTATTGCACTGATTGCAGGGATGTGTGTTTAGATTTAAACCTCATTTTCGCAAGTTCTGCATGAACAAGTCACAGGACAGTCCCTGCTCCTGTGTAGTGTCACAGCGACCTGAAAGCAGAGGATAAAGGATAGAGAATAAAGGCAATGAGAAGAAGGTGCAAACTGATGTCTCCAGCAAAAAAGAACATTCTACAGAGCAGGCAAAATCTTGCTCTTCCAGAGGAAAACTGTACATCATGAAAGTATACAGGGGCTATGCAGACATCACATATTTAAGGGTGGATGCAGTGCTTAGGAAATTAGATAGATAAATAACTTAAGATATTTTAGTCCCCTCCATCTAGAAAACAAATTTATCAGGTAGCCAAGTTCCTCCACAGGGATCTGCCAAGCCGAAATTTAGAAGGATCTGGGAGGGAGAGGACAGTTCAGACTCTGCACCCAGTGCAGCTTAACCTCTCTGTTCCTACTGCCATCAAAAGCAGTGTCTTCACCACTGCGATCTTCCCATCTCCTGGAATGTCCCTGCAGACCTCAGGTGTGACAATAAACCCCCCACCGCCTCCAGCAGAGCCCAGGCTGGTCCTAAGTCTAGGATCAGATGCTGGAATCTGAAGGTAGAAGGCAGCAGATTATTAATGAAGAGACTTGTTCAAGTGTTTTGGTAATGTGGCAGCAAGAAACATCATGTTACAGCTTCAGCAAACAGTGCATATATAATATGCCACTGTGAAATCTTGAAGTCTTTGTACTCTAATACTGTTATGAGAAGAAAAAAGGAAAACTTGTCCATATTTCTGAATATACTCTCTTCTTCAGAAAATAATGTTGACAGAGCCAGAACAGGCCTGCTATATCCAGCTCTCGTGTACATGTCCTCATTCCTATGGCTTAATAAGCATAATGAACTATGAGGGGAAGGTAAATAGTCTTCATACCACATCTCCAAGGATAACAAGAAAGAAGAGATTTCAAACATTGGTAATGACTTGGAGAGCTGCACATTGCTTAAAACATCGACCACGAGCCAAGAAATATCCCTCAAGGCTGCAATCAAAAACTGTTTTGGCTCTGCACTGTGAACAGAAATTTCATTTGATCAACAGAGCTATTGCAACAGCAGACTTGATGTTTAGAGGCTGGAAGCTCAACTCTAAATCGGCACCCTGCACTGAAGCTGAAGGCTCCTGCACGGTGAACTGGGCTCATGAAGTACAGTTCTGGTTAGCAGCTTCAGGTTAATCGTGATGACGACTGAGGAGCATATCCAAAGCTTTGCCCTTTGCTAGCTTAGAGGTCTGTATAACTTTTCATGGGAAAACAGGAGAGATCTGAGAGCGGCAAAACCACTCCTCTCTTTTTATGAGTGGATGCTGCTTTGGGGGAATGAGATCAGCTGAACTGGTTTTTGTGAAGAGGTTCATTCAGCCTTCTGCTCTCAGTAGCTGCAAAGCATAGAGGCAATCCCTGGCCTATAAGCCTTGCAGGCTAAGAAGAAAGCAGACATGTATGTGTGTCCTCCACCAGAAAAAGACATTGGCCTGCCAGTGAATACTGA
The DNA here is from genome assembly GCA_032466535.1 of Forpus xanthops. NCBI lineage: Eukaryota > Metazoa > Chordata > Aves > Psittaciformes > Psittacidae > Forpus > Forpus xanthops. Next base: position 41,076 of record JASSUY010038740.1, read on the forward strand.
CAGGGAGAAAGGGAGGAACAGAAAACTTTTACCACAGTTTCTCAGAAAGTAACACTTTCTCAAAATATTTTGGATTTTGTTATTGTTGAAATGTAAAAAGTAGACAATATTTAAGTTGAAATTTGGAAAACTGAAGGTCTATTATTCACACATAAATCTGTAATCATAGATGTGTTTCCTGCTGGTAACACTAAGGGAAGAGTTAGAGAAGACAGATGGTTGTGAAGAGCAGAAAGTCATTTTCAGCAAGCAACAACAAGCTGTACTGATACAAGAAAACCAAAGAATGATACTGACTACTCCTAAATACCATATACTAAAACCTATCCAGATAATTACTTAGGGACATATGGATAATTGGCATCTCTATTCTGTGCTGTGGTGATCTGGCAAAACAGAACTTGCTCCAATTATGGGAATTGGATAAAAGAAAGGGAAACCAACCAATCCTATAGGTTCCTGTTCAGCAAAAAAGCCATAGAGACCCATACCTGTGTCAGGGACACATGAGCCCCAATGCAAACCAGGCATGACCTGCCTGAGGTCCTCAGGAGAGAAGAAACTTCAGACAAACATGCCATAGAAAAGAGCTCTAGAGACCTCAGAAGTAATTGGGTCCTCAAAGGCCATGAGCAGAAGGGTCAAGTACAGCAAAATGAAACAAGCTAGAAGCAGACATATTGTGGGGGTGTGATGTATGCTTACTGGCACCCCAACACTGGATCAGGTTGCACAGGGAATTTGTGGATTTCCCCCATTGCTGGAAATGTTCAAAGTCAGGACGAATGATGCAGTGAAAGATGTCCCTGCCCACAGCAGAGGGGGTGGACTAGATGATCTTTGAAGGCCTGCTCCAACCCAAACAATTCTATGATTCTCTGATTTCCTACTTAAGCATAGAAATATGAAGCCTGGAATGTGCTGGGTTTGACAGTTTGAACTACTGTTAAAAGCAATGCAGCTTTTCTAAGCATCATCTCAGTTTAGTGTTTATTCAACTTCTGTAAACAGAAAAGCACTAACACCGGGTTTGTTTGTTTGTTTGTTTGTTTTTCCCAAAGAATGTATCAGTGCAAGGAATTTGCAACGCTTTTTATAGTCTGTGACCTTCTTATTCAAACTCAGGCAGCATGAAAAGAGGTGATGATAAATGGTTATGAACAAAGATTTACCTGTCTCGGAAGAGGGAAGATAGTGGCAAAGCACATAAGAGGGGAAACACAGAAGAGGAAAAGCAAGCACTTTGTCCACTGTTGCCTCCTGGCTTTATGTCTGCAGAAACAAAACAAACCACCTACAGGAAAATGGTGTGCTTATTTCCAATGAGAAATACACAGCTTAACGTCCCAGCTAAAGCCACATGGCAGTGGGAAAGGACAACAGTTTGTATCCCTGTCATATGGCCAAGGTGAGCATTGGCTTTCTGCAGAGTGGCTTTGGATGGGCAGAGACATTTCTGTACAAGGGAGATAGAGATCACAATCACTCTGTAACTGTTACCCCCAATTTCTACTTCAAAACCCATATAGTGTCTCCACGATGTGGTGGTATGTATGGCTACAGGCTCCCTCAAGCAAGCTAACAGCAGTGAGACCTGGAGAAGGAGTGGAGCGGCCACCCCAGGCTGCTGGGAACAACTGCAAGAGCAGCGCGAGCCTGTAAGAAAGGTTGGCACCTACCCCTGTGAGCAGGAGTTCGTTTGTAATTACACCAAATCCCAGGAAGGGCGTGTGTCGCATCACTTGGAAGCACACGCAGATTTGGGGCTAACGCGGGAGATCAGGGAGGCTGACACAGTATCTTTTGTCTTCTGCCTTGATAAGCTACAGAGGTGCTAACAGGTAATTCCCACCAAGGTAAACACGGGCGTTTCACACCTCCTGCGCTTCCTCATGGGCAGGTGTGCTGAGGACAAGGAGCGCAGCACCAATTCCCATTCATGCCTCTGTGTAACCACGGACCTGTAGCTGGGCTCCAGCATCCCAAATCCTTTCCCTGAGATCAGGTGCTGGCCTGGTCCCTGGTCAGCTCTAGCAGCAGAGGACTGCGAAGGTATCTTGAAGGCTTGTCCCTTCTCTTCCTGCAAAGGCGGGCACTGAAGCAGGGGCTCTTGCCATTACAGGAATTACTGAGACCTGAGTAGCAGCTGGGACGTGGCCCGATGCAATGTGCACTGGTCACAGAAAGACACCACAAGTAAGGCTGTGGTTATTTCTACTCCTTCAGTGCAAGGGTGTCCCCTTGTTAAGATCCACTTTCCTACAGGGGCTGTGTGAGCCCCTTCATCCTCTGGACCTCCTGCCTGCCAAGAACCTGATCACCAGCACAAGTAACGTTTGATCCTTTAGGAGAGCTGGGAACAAACACCAGTCCCGAAGCAAGCAGCCCCGTCCAGTCCAACATGACTAAACAGATCCGCACAGGCAGTGCCGTGCAGGCTGCGAGCGGAAACCAAGCACAGCACGCTGCGGGTTGGCAAGCCCAGGCTTTTCTTCCTTTGAGTGGAGGCTCATCGTTCCCTTTTATTTAAGTAACACTTCCAATGGGAAGAAAGACTGGAAGAAACTTCTGCCTCATCACGGGGGCCTCTCACCAAGCTTCACTGTGCTGCTAAGAGGAATTCTGCCTATTTAGCTGGAAAATGAGCACATCCAATGCCTTTGCAAAAGGACGGAGAGGAGGAGCCATGCATGAAGAAGGCAGAGATAGGAAGGATACCCTGTGGCAGGGAGAAGCTCTCCAGCTTGTGTAACTTGCCAGGATAGAGTATTGCTCTGACAAGTTACGCAGGCTTCTACAGCAGCTATGAATTTGATCCTGTAAAAGCACAAGTATCAACAACTCAATCACACGCCTGGGTCACATGGCAACAAAGACAGCACACAGTAGCAAATGTAGAATTTTGGTTTCATTTTGCTTGTTTTTTAATATAAAGAGGGAGTGAGGAGTGAAGCTGGGGTGAGGCTTTTTACTGCTCACTGGGAGGGAAAATAAGGTCTGCAACAGCTCCGGCTTTGTTGGTGCTTTCCCTCAAGAACACAGGGATTTCTAGATTCTGCCAGGGCCAGGAATGCTGCAGTGTTCCCAGGGCTCACAGACACCAGGCTGTTCTGCAGCCCAGGCTGGCTTTGATGCTGTCTCACCACATCTCACTGACTGACCTGAGCTGAAGGCAGGAGCTTCAGCTTAGTGCCTGGCACAGCCCTGAGTGGCAGGCAGTGGTGTCTTAGGGAAAATGATGAAGGCATGAGGAGACAGAATCATAGAATAGTTAGGGTCGGAAAGGACCTTAAGATCACCTATTTCCAACCCTCCTGCCATGGGCAGGGACACCAAGCCCTAAACGATGTCAAGATCATGGCCTGGGAGGGATGCTGTGAGGGGATGTGTGACCAGGATCCTGGGTCATGCCAGTGCAGCTTGGCTCAATGGTGATCCCTCTTAGCCTCAGTACAGCACGGAGCACAAGCTGGCACAGACTGGCTGGGGTGGCACGTAGCCGAGAGGGCTCCCTGCAGCACACGCCTCTGCCCTGGCTGTGGCATGCACCCTGCAGCCAGCAGTGAGGCCAGCATCCCTGCTGCTGCCCTGGCAGCTCTGCCTCAACACCAGACCACTCGCTGCCTGGTCACATTTTACTGGTCACAAGTAAAAGGTCACACCTTTATTCCAAAGACACATGTGAAAATCATCTTGTCCAAAAGTGTCTCAAAGTGAAACACTTTGTTTTAACTCACCGAAACCCCTAGGGTTTTTACCGCTTTGTCTCCATCTCTCTTCATTTTCTGTGGTGTCTGAGACCCCAAAGGCTCAAATCTAACAACAAACCATGTTCTTGTTTTGACAATTTTCAAATGAAAACCCTATCTTTTCTCTACCCACTTCTCTCATGCAGTATCTACTTATAGATCTTCATATTTAGGTCCATTTTCAATACTCCTGCTTTCATTAGACATAGATTATTGCAATGAGCTGAAATAACAGGTCAGCAAATGGTCTGTTTGCTTCTTTCATGACAGGGAGTGCAGCAAACCATTCTTTCCAGACAGAAAGAAATCAAAGCTCTGCTGTCTTACACCATGAGGTCCTCACATAGATGCAGCTTTTCCTGGCAAAGCTAAGCTTTACTGATGAATTTTGTTTGCACACATGTAAAACAGCACAAGTGTGCATACCCGGAGCTGGAAGAGCAGCATGGAGTCAGACTCCTGCCTCTGCACATCCCGACCCATGGCTTGGCTCAGCTCGTTTCGTTTAACTCCTCTGGTACAAAGCAGCACAGACTCAAATGTGGCTGCAGAGATGCTGCTATAAAAATACAGGAAGGGAAACTAGATTTAACAGAGTATGGTAGCTTCGTGCTAGCAAAGCTGTTCACACTGGTAGTCATACCAGCATCGATCTCCTTGTGAAAATATGGATTACCCAGCTGAAAGACCTGTATGGGCATGAGCACTGTGGGGAGGTAAGACCCCTGCGCTACTTGGCAGGAGCAGCCTGTGTCTTGCAAAGTATCCTCCTGGTTTAGAGGAACCAGAAATGTAAAGGAGAGTATTTGTTTTCCTATTAAAAATAGCTTGTTCTAAGGAATGTCGTTTTCAACCGCAAGAGGATACAAGATGGAAGGGATACAAGACCTAATAACCCACCTGGAAATACTTTGTATGGAAAAGCAGTTCAGCGAGTTTGGGGATTGTGCCAAAGAATTATCGCATAGGCCTTGCTTGATATGCTTTGGGTTTGTGGGCAGCTTTTACAGCCCAGTGGGATTTCCCAACGCTGAGGTGCTTTTAAGCTGCCCGTGTATGTGCCTGGCCCTTATTGCAGCACTGGCTGCTGGCCAAATCGATTCTGTTTGGGAGAGAGTGAACAAGTGAGGATCATTACAACCTGGAAGAAGCTCAGATCTTGCTCGCTGAGGACTCTGGAAGCATAAAATGAGGCACAGAAAGTAGAGAAATGTATCAGAACTTGGGAGCCGGTAAGCAGACAGCAAGATCCTCCAAATTTCACCTATTTAGAACATGGTCTGCAGGTTGCGGAGCAAATTATGTGCAGCAGTAGGTGAACCTGGATGTAGGAGAATAAGAGGCTGCTTGTAAGATCTGCATCTATCTCCTGCCCTGAGGCAACTGCACATCAGCAGATCTTCATTCTGATCATGCAGTGGTGGATTCCAGCGGCTTCTCCACAGCTGTGACTCTGCTCTTCATCCTTCATGGTCGTGAGTGACCATATGGCCACAGGAGCAACAGCATAGTGTTAACAAATGTGAGAGCTTTCAGAAGCCTACAGCAAAGCCTCGGCTGCATTCTCTTCAAGAGGAGGGAAAACAGTTCAATGAAACAGTAAAGATGCTTCCCCCTGTACTTGTTCGAAGTAAAGAGGACTACTAAAGAAACCATCCAACCTCCTGCAGAACAGGACAATTAAACTCTGGCATCTACGGGCCCCTGGGTAGCATTTCCAAATGAAAAGTCATGGATATTTTTAGCAATCTTTTTTGTTGGGGGGGAAAGGGAAGGAGAAAAGAAGAAAAGAAAAGTAAGTTCCACGGAAAGCTGCCATTCTTCACTGAATCAGAAATAGAACCTTTTGGAGGTTTACCAGCCAGGCATTTCTGTGTGGAAAACACTAACTCTGCAGGTTGGGCACTATCCAAGGGAAAACACACACCAGTTTTGGACACAATAGAGTTAGAGGTCTAGAAGCATTCACTCTAAAATACCTGCTAAACAGCCCCTGCCATGGCAGGACAGGAGACAGTGCATTGCCTGTTGTTTTTCTGTAGCACATTATAGGTCTGGCTTTTGGTCTCTGCACATCCAGGCAGTTTTTGGGAGGTGTCAGTGAGTCCTAGAGTGGAGCCTGCCCATTGCAGTCAGCGGAGATCCAGTCAGGACACTATTGGAGTTACGGGAGCTTTTTAGGTGAGTTTGACATCTGCACTTGGACAGATGAATTATACCCTCACTGCAGTGAGGGGACTGAAGGGAAGGGATGTCGGACTGTGGTTTGTCAGGGGTAGTAACAGGACTATTTTGTTTAGTCTGTCTTTATTCTGAGGAATAAATCCATGTTTAGCATGAGACAAGGCAAAGAAAGCAGGAAACAAGCTGGGAAAATGGTCGCTCCCTGGGCCATGATGGGATTTGGTGTTTGCTTGAATCTGGGGACTGCCAGTGATATCCACTAAGGTTGGTATTTTACACTTGATACTGCTGCTTGCCATGAATCTCTGGTCAGTGGATAAGGTCAGGAAACAGGAGCACAGTTTTTAGTGTGAGGGGCTTCCTCCTCCCACTGAGAAGTCCCAGGCCTGCCCTCGCTCTGCATTCCATCTCATGCATGGTAAGGAGAATTTTGAGGTTGCGTTTTTTTTCTAGCCCTCTTTAAACTCTCCCTCTATCCTCAGTGTGTGTTATAACAGTATTGAAGCACCCACCTTTCCATCTGCTTGTCTGCATACACCTGCCCGTGCAGTTTTCCTCCCATGATTCAACTTGTGCTAGGTGTGATACTGTCCTCAGTAAGGCAAATCTAATGAGGCATCAAAACAATCCAACTTTTACCTACATAAGGCACCTCTTTGGGAGTGCAACAAAGCAAACCCTTTGTCTGGATGAGTTTATGTTCCTTTGCTTCACCTGCCCCCAGTCTCACATCCTCACTCTTGAAGACACACACTGTATGTACTCCCACGGAACAGGGCCTTCCACCAGCACTGAGACTACCTGATTGTTTCACTTTTCTCTGAAGGGAGAAGCCTGTGTTCGTATTCTCGCCTGGGGCACAGCACAGCTCTTGAGCAGGACTAGTATTTCTGGTTTCTTCACAATACCAACTTTATCAGCCAGAAGAAAGCTGAACTCTTTCCAAAGAGGGTCACAACAAGCTTGGCTAGAGCCTGGTACCAGTTGGCTGCATCCTCTTGAGTGCCTGGGGCTGGGACTGCATCAAAGAACATGGCCACTGGTGCAAGCAGCCTCACTCATTCATGAACACATAAAACAAGTCAGTGTCCTCTTCCTTCTGTGCTTTCATGCTCCAGAATCTCAGCAGGATGCCAGAAATTGGACAGGATTCAGAAGAGCCAAAATATCTATGCCTGTATATGTATGTATAGGTAGGTATTTGTGCATGAAAGATGGGCTAGACACTGTTCATGCTTTTGAGTAGTATAAAGCTAGCATTTTTGCTGGTTATAACTTCCAGAGGGTAAAGGTACAAGAGAACAGATCCCACAGGGTGTCATCACTAATGGGGCAGGAGACCTGGCCTCGGTCATACGCTTATCAGCTCAAAGCTACATTGCCTGATGGAAGTCAAGTGAAAGGTTATGTGCCTGTTTGGCAGCCTGTCACTTAGGGATAAGCTCAAGGAAGACTAACCCAGAAGCTGATGAAAAGGAGGCTGTGAATGGACTTAAAAATGCCGTGAGAAGGGAGGAAGATGATGGAGGAGCCAAGCCTGTCCCTCTGCTCAAGTGCTGAAGTATTCAAGCTTGCAGGGCCAGGGAGCCAAGTAATGTGTGCAGGAGGACAGGCACCACTCCTGCAGAGAGGGCAGGTGCTGCACTAGGTCAGGATGTTGCATGGCAAGAGGCTGAGCACACGAAGGATGGGAGGTTTAGTTGCATCAGGAAGAGGTAGAACATGACTGCTGAGCAGAAAAGTTAAACTAAGTATTTTTTATCAACTGAGAAAGCACTGCAAGGTGGTGGATGACCCTTAGGAATAGAGTAAGTGAGCCAGAAAGCAGCCGCAATAAGGGATGGAGGTGCTATTAATGTGTTCTGTCAAGGCCCCGCGTGTGCAGCCTTGTGTCTGGGTGTCTGAAGCATAGGGAGCTGATTCTCTCTTCTTTTTTCAGTCTGGCAGCTTGCACTGGAATAGGCAAGCCTGTCTCATTGTGGTAATGGCAGAGGAGTTTGTGAAGAAATGGGGGTCATGGGGAAGGTTTCTGAGGTGTGGAGATAAGTGGGAATAGGTGCTTTTGGGGACTCTGGGTGGGTAAAGGGTCTGGAGGCCCTCAGTAGGGTTTTGAATAATTGTAGTCAGGTAAAGATATACCCAGGGGTATAGGGATTTTGACAGCCCTGGCATTTGGCTGGAAATAGGGTTTCTCTGTTTGTTTCTCTCCTTTCCCACCTCTCCCAACCCTTGCTTGATGCCAATACACTTAACACAAGATTTCCTTTCCAACCCACACATTCTTCCCATTCCTCTTCCCCAGCAAGATCGCTCCCTTTCCCTCTCCTTCTCCCCATGCACTATCTCTTTCTGCCCTCCATGAGCTGCTGGGAATAGTCAAGGGACCATGAGTCTTCCCTTCAGCCAAGGGCAGCAGGCATGGATGAACTGTTTACAGCAGAAATACCTGTTTTTGCCTCTCTGAGAATAAGCAAAATAGGAAGTCTGCCATCTCACTGAAAGCCACTGTAGCTACTGCATGTGCATGAGTGGCATTTGCAGAGGACCCTGAGGGCTCAGAGGCCACGAAAGGAGCTGTATAACAGTTCTAAATCATGCCAGCTTTCCTCAAAAATGCCTGCCATCCAGGAACACAGTAACCAAGAGGTTGTTCATCTGAAGTGCAGCACTATGGAGCAGCACAGTACTGCTCTGAAGTGATGACAGAATTGGGATCTTGGCTGGGACCCATTGGACATGCAGCAGGGCTAATAGTGCCTGTGCTGTTATGTGCTGGTGGAACACGGTGCTGCTGCCTCCCCAGCAGCCTCTCACCAGCTTGGGGATGTCTGAGCAAGGTGGTCTTGCAACACTGCAGAGGCAGAGATGACCAAGCAACCTGGGCAAGGTGTGAAGTAAGGTGTCACAGGATAGTGGTGAGATGGTCTGGCACATGCCTACACAACCCTCAAAAACAGCAAACTCTGTACCCATGGATTTACTGTAGCTCAAAGGAGGACTATTTACTAAGACTGCTTTTTTTTTCCCTTTTTAAAGGAAAAGTGGAACCTCATCAGAAGATAATTTAAGGCAAACAAGCCAAACACAGTAAAGTTGCTGTGTCAGGAAGTCCAGAACAAACCCACATCCCATCAGAACTAACCTGCTTGTAGCTTTCCATCCAAAAGTATTAGTTCATTTATTGCCCATTAAAAATTCCCTTTGTCTTTTCTCAGTTGTGGTGCATACTTGAGATGTTAAAGCTGGCACTGTCAGTCTCTAAAATAATGTTTGAGATCTGTTTACTCATTAACTTTCAAATGCAGGACACTTTCAAAACCTCCTCCTAAGGGCATCCCTGTGTTCTGTTTGAGAGTTACTGTTGTTTTCCCACCTACCCTGAAGGGCTGTTTATAATACCATCTCTCCCCTTTAATCCTCTTTTTCTTTCATGTCTAGCAAACAGTGTAAGCAGAACATGTGGAAAAAGCAGATCTCACACATTATCATCATCTATAGTTAACTGAAGAAAATAAATGCTTGCAATTAGAGGTTTCATTTTGTAAAATAACACTCAAGCTTTTTCCTATGTTTTCCCAGATAAAACCTCTGTTCTTCCAAGCCCAAGGTTTGTAGGGATAGGAACTTGGATAAAGGCTATCTAGAACTGATCCTGTGAGTTGATGTGCACTCTGTACAGTGACTGGGCTGCCACAAAAGGAATCCTTCTTAGGAGACCCTACACAGAGGGGTGCCTTGAGATACACACACAGGAATGTGGGCTGTATTGAGATGTTGAACTGTGACAGAAAACATTACATTTCAAAACTGGTCACTGTTTCTGGTGGTGATTTTTTACAGGTTGCCTTGATTTCTTTAGCTGTTTTTGCCCTGTCTCTGAGCACTTTGTGAGTATATTGATCTCCACAGCTTTTCTGTGGGGCAATGGGGAACCCTGTGTTATACAGATCTGAGAGGCGATCATTTGAGGAGCACTTATTTCAGCAGCAGTGCCAACATCAGCATCCCCTGATTTCCCCTTGCCCTCTCCTACCACTCACTCACCCTTCAGCTGTGCCAGTGTCTATGCTGTGCGGGAAACAAATCGCAGGACATATCCAGGCTAAAAATAGCTGAAAAAGAAAGAGAGAAAAATGAATTCCAGAACCTGGACTGACATCCTACGTGTACATCCAAAGCCAATACAGCAGAATCCGTTTAGCTCAAATTCTATCTGCCTGTGTGGCTCCATCAGTAATTCTTACCTGGTTTATAGAAGTTCCAAAAACTGCTGTTTTCCTTCCTAAATTTTGTGATGCCTTTCTCAATTTTTGTATGGCATAAAGACCTTAATTAGAGACATGTGGCCAGCAGCCAATTGGCCAGTGAGTGTGTCCATGCTGGCTGACCACGTATGCATTAGATAGTCAGCCAATATGTATGGACCTGACCGCTGCCCGATGAGGAGTCTTAGAGCTTATAAAGAGGGAAGAGTTAGGCTTGGTGCAGCTATTTTCTTTCAGGATGAGGTGGGGAAGGAACACGACTATGAAGCAAAGGTAAACCCACAGGAAACCAAGAGCCATTAGTTCCACTGTTCACAAAGCAATTTGTTTAAAAAAAAACAAAATTCTATAAAATAAGACCTCTTCTGACAAATCAAGTGAGTAGTTTCTCATCCAATTTGGGAGGAAGCTGAGAGCTCAGCCTCGGATTCCTGTTCCAACTCCAGAAACCACTTCTTCTTTTAGTTCTGTGAACATCAGTGGAAACCAGGGATACTTATTTCTTTCACATACGCAAACGTCACTTAAAGCCCTTGTTTTTTCCTGAACAACTGTTTTGAGCACTTGCTTCAGTTCTGTTCCTACCTGCCTCCTTTCTAATCTACACCAGAATGCTAAGAGCTCAGCTCCATTCTCTTCTTCTACTTTGTGCCCCCTCTCTGGCTGATCAATGGCCTCAAACTTTGGTACTGAGCAGTACACACCATATTCCGTATGCTGTGTCTGAAAATGATGGGTATTTTGGTGCAAATAGAAGTTGGCTCTTCCTGCCGACCTCTTCTCAGGGGAAATAGACCCATGGTCTCCTCACCACTTTTACTGATACCTGCAGAAGGCACCGGAAGGGAAGGGAGGTGCAAGATGGGATGGAAGTCATGAGACACCCTAGGAGCCATGACTGTACTCCATGTACAGAAGTGGAAGGGTCTTTAAGTTCCTGTGCCCATGTCTTCTCTTCGGCAGCCTACCAAATGGGTCTTTCACCATCAGCTCTACAGAACTTCAGGGTGTGCCCTCTGCCATGCCCACAAGCAGACAGGGTTTGGTGGCACATTAGGGATGCAAGCTCAGCTCTGTGGCTGCTTGCTTCTCTTCTTGGGAAGGGAGCAGCAGACTCTGTCAGAAGCAGACGCTGCTTTGGTAGAGAAAGCTTTAATCAGAACAAGTCCCTCATAGAAACTAGTTTTATTCCTGCCACTGTGATAGGTTTCTGTAGCTTCTGCTTTCCCCTGTAGCAGAAATTGCCATCACCATAGGCAGATCCTGGGCTTTTCCAGGTGGGAAACCAGAGGCTTTGGGCAGCTGGGGATTTTCCCGGCGTGGGAAATCCCTGGGAGTCAGTAATCCAGTGCAATGGGCTCTGAGCCAGCCCCGTGCAGACACACAGGAACATGACTATGAATTGCACCCAATGCGATCTGTTTGCAGATACTCCAGCCTCACCACAGGTATGGAGCAAGGAAAGACCTGAGACAGCTCCTAGGGGATGCGTGTGCGTTAATTCACTTGTCACTGCATACCTCCGGGCCTGCTCCAGCCCACACACTGGTGGCCAGCAGAGCTCCTGCAAAAGAATAGTCTTTGCAGACCTTCCTAGCACTGATTTCACTTGCAGAGCCAGTTTCTGTAGGCTCTTTTATCCCCCCCTCCCCCATCTCCAATGGAAGAATACAGCTGTTATGCAGAGGTGCCACTGAGGATCTGTAATGGAGATCCAAAGGGAAATCTGGGGCTGCCTTGCTGGAACAGGGTGCTAGAAGATCCCATCCCCTCTCCTTACCAGACACAGGAGTGCAGGAGGTGCTGGTGAAGCTTTATCAATATGGAGCAGCCTCATGCAGAGCGGAGCAGCCCCTACCGCAGGTGATGTTAGGATCTGGCTTTATCCTTGGGCAATTACAAAATCTGAGGAAGTGGGGGCAGGGGGAATGATCAGAAAGCTGGCAGAAATGGTGTAATTGGTGCATCAAAGGCCCTCCTCCTCTCCTCCAGTCACATTTTAGCAGTACCCTATTTTACTCTGTCAGTAAACAACAAAATCATTCCCGATAAAACCCGCCTTAAGCAACAAGACACATGTGAACAATAAAGCACTAAGAGCCACATTTTCAAAAGTGTGTGTGCAGAAATGTCTATTGTACAATGTATAAGCAGCATGTGGTCTGGATGTGGCAAGCAGCAATGGGAGAGGAAAAGGGGAACAGATGGAACCTGTACATGAGTGACAAGAGCGGACGTAGGATCAGATCGAGTTCTGTAGTGTGCAGAGGCTGAGCTTTTGAAAAGCTGAAATAATAACCACATTTTAAGGAGGACTGCACTAATGGGGCGTGCAGATAAGCACACCGAATGGGGGAACTGCAGAACACACAGCAGTGGAGGCAGTGATATATACAGAGCATATGAAAAGTTCGCTCTGACACGCCAGCCATGCATACAATCAAAGGTGTGCACATTTTAGAAACATCAGCCTCCCTGAAACCTCAATGACTTAGCAATAAAACATCAGGAAACGATAAGTCGGGGTCAGAAAGGTCTGAGAATTCCACACAGCTGAAATAAATATTGAGCAAGAGGAATTAGCATCAAGAAATGAGATTCAGATGTTTAAAGCTGATTGTCTGAACCAAGTTCATATAATGCACCATGTTTCACTTCAAAACGTTTGGATCATGCAGCTGGGAAGCCCTTCCCATGATTGTGAAATGCAGCAGCTTGCTGTGTCTGAGAAGGCAGGGATAGATGTGTCAGCTTGGACACGAGCAGACTATAAATGATGAATTGGGATTGCAGCCTTTACTGTTCCTGTCCAGTTTTACCAGTTTCCTGGGCCACTGGCATAAAAAACAAGCCCAGCAGCAAGGCTGTGTGAAGTTCCTACCTTCACGTATTCTGGACTTGCCCTCTCTCTCCATCCATCTCCTCAGGACTGAAAATGCTCACCTGCTCACTCTCTTCTTTCCAGCTGCGAAGTGCTCTGACAATAAGCACTCCTTGCTCTCTTACTTTCAGCATATTCAAGAGAACATCTATTCAGCTACCCAGCCTTTCCAAGGGTAATCATCCTTTCCATCCCTTCCACCAAGTCTTAGTGTTGGAGCTCATGGCTCTAGAAAATTATATTTACAAACTGCAGTGGTATGGAGCAATCTCATTTTCACTCCTCTTTGCATGTGCACCGAGGAAGCCTTTACTCGTATTAATGCAGCACAGCACCATGACCATCTGTGTGGGATACTAAGTTTGCAAAACATGCGCACTTTCAGTGCTAACCTTTTTATTCGGGCAAATCTCAGACACATTTATATGAACTTACAGGTACACATGTATTGCATAAGTTCTTTCAGCCTAACAAGGTAATCCAAGAATCCAAAAGTGCCCACCTGAAAAGCACGCATCGTAGAAAATGAGGCCTAATTTTATTAGGTTATATTGCTGATGGGGGTGTCTATTTCCTGGGACAAGATAACACACTCATCAGTCCTTGGGAGAGAACTAATTAACTGGAGACAATTGTATGCCCTGTAACAATGTTCCTCCATGTACTATCTGTTCATGGTGACCAGCTCAACTGGGGTAATGGTGTACAGAAAAAATAGACAATATAGATATTAAGCTCTCATATCGTAGATCTTCTCCCCTGCTCTATTCATATGTGCTTTCATGGCAGCTGGACATTCATAATGCCATTACAGGCTGGAACCCTCTTTCTGGTACATCTCTAGTGAAACTAAAGACAAATTTGACACTGTGATTTATATTGTAAGCAAAACCGACCAGGGCGTATTCTCTTGCCCATTAGCAAGTGGCACAGCAGAGCTCTTACACATGGCAAGCTCCCCTCCCAAAGCCACCTCCAAAAAAAAAGGGTGGCCGGCTGGAGGAACAGCATCTCAGAGGGTGCTTGGGGGCAAAAGGCAGAGCCATACCAAGCAATGTTCAAATTCAGGCCTAAGCCTGTCCCCTCTCCTGGGGCACATGGAGACAGGGCAAGGTCACTTCTTTCACAGCACCTCCAGCACTTGCAGGTTGCAGAAGACTCACTGCCAACAGGCTGTGACCTCCTAGTCATATGGAACCTAACTGTGCCTGGGGACCTCCAAGCCATAGGGTACCCAGCCATACCTGGCAGAGAGCTCAAGGAGCTGATGGCACAATCCCACTTTGCTGCAGCTATGCACAAGAGCTTTAGTTGTTTCCAGGGACTCCTCTCACTGCACCCCATCAGCACAGAGAGTGAGTGGCGCCAGCCACATGGCAGCAGAGCAGGAAATGAGGTATCTCTAACAAGGGAGGGATTTTAGCCCCCTTTGCTTTCCCCTTGCCCTCCTATATTGCACCTACCATTACAGTAACCAAAATTACCCAGTGATGTCACTCATAAGCCACAGAAAAGCTCAAAACAGGGAAGCTCCTTGTGGAAATCACCCCAGGAAACAGCATTGTCTCAATGCTTAGAAGAACATCTTGGACTGGTCACTTCTCTCCCAGGCCTGTGATTCACTCCCTACTCAGCACTGCCTGACCACATTTTGGATGCCTTGGGATAAGAATCAGGCTATTCTTTGCTCAGGTCCAGGAAGGCTCTGATGTGCACTGGAATGTTTCTGGTTTGTTACAATTAAAATTACTGCTAATTTCACAGGGAGGCATTTTCATGGGCTCCTTTTTATAGAGGGCTTCAATGGGGTCCACCCAAACCACCAGAGTCACAAAACAAAGACATCAATAAACACCTTGGCATGGTGCTTTCCTTGCTTAAATTTCCATCAAGCTTGTTTTCAGCCAGCAGACCAGAAGAAAAGGGTCATTTATAATATGTGCCGTGGCACTGCTTGCCTGAATTTTAGGAGTCAGCAACTTTGATGAATTCTTGACGGAGCTTGCAGACACAATTAGGAATGTCTCTTCCGCCTACTGCAGGAAGCTGGTCACTGTACCAAAGATCAAAGTTGCTCACACCAACGCAGGAAGGTTATATACAAGCAAAAAGGAACTACAAATGCTTGCATTTGGATGCAGGGTTTTGCCACTGTGCATGTATTGGTCTCTAAATTTGACCATAAACCACTTGAATCAATTCAGACAAAACCCAAAACACTTGCTGCAGCAGCAGGCAGATTACTCACAGGCTAATTCTCCTGTTGTAGAGACAAGATATTTCGTTATCGAGATGTTTGATATGCCTTTGAAAAGATTGGTTTATCGAAAATCGTATTAGAGACTTATTTAGAGAGTGTAATGACCTTAAGTGGCTGTGCTTTAAAAAGGGTGACCTGAAATTGGCACATATCTTAGGGCAGTCATTTCCCTCTGTTACACACACTGCATATGCAGAAGAGGCAAATGTTTATCAGGAACTGAAGCTCATCAAATTAGTTAATTGTTTCATGGAAATAACCCAAGATCTGGCTTTATATAAAACTCACAAAGGTAGACAGGACTCTTACGGAAGCAGCTCCTGACATTGAGTGACCCTGGGATAAAGCACATCTAGGAATTATTGTTAGGAAACTTTAGGCTGGCTCTGATGGCTTTGATGCAAACCGAACTGCTGCTGGAGTCAGTGCCCAGCTGCTGCAGAACTGCCAGGGGAAAGATGGGCAGAGGAATGCAAACAAGGGGAATGCAAACAAGTCTGACTGCCCTCTCTTCTCCTCTCTCCTCCCCTCCACTGCAGGACAGGAAATCTGAGAAAAGACAAATAAACCAGATTTTTTTATTGTTTCAGCAGCTCTACCGGGCTCTTGCAGACAAACAGGGTTCACAAGCATTTTGGGTTAATTTCCTTTAATTTCTGGTCTTTCTGCATCCCTGCTCTGCTCTGGTTTACTATTCTCCAGCTCCCTGTACAAACAGGATCTTTCCTCAACAATGTTCTGCCACATCATCTTCCTTCCTTTGTATACAGGCTGATACTGCATGTTACACACCATGTGGCTTCCTAAGGCACCTCGTTTCTCAATGCTAGCAAAAACAGGAACCAAAAGCAAGGCAGCAACCAAATACTAAGTTCTCGACACAGTTTAAAATCGAACCCTTGAAACTTTGCAATCCGAAATGACTTTCAAGTTAACGGGTTTTCTCTCGTTTAGTGCTGCCAGCACCACACTGCAGAATACGTGTAAATGAGGCACCGTTTATCAGCCTCAAGTGCCTGTCCTGTGAGGTCTGCAACACTGACCCATGCTTTTCCTCCTTTTTTGCTGGGGTTGAAAAGTGAAGCCAACTGAGCAAAGTGCACATTGCCTCATTGTTCAACCTCTTTCCTCCCGTCTTGTAAGGCTTGCTGTCTGGTCTTTTGCTCGGGACAGATTAGACAGCATGTCTTCAGGGAGAAGAAAAAACCACTGGCTGCACTGAACATTGCACAAATGCTGTTGTTGTTCCGAGGCCTGAAGAAACAAGGAAGGAAGCTTGAGGCTGGTGGTTTGGCAGGTGTGAGGCCCTTTTTACACAGACATCTGGTTTAAGTGGTAGCTCTGGGCTCGGGGATGAGCAGGGAACGCCGGTCACTCCCACCTTTCTCTGTGTCACGGCACAAGGGGTTTCGGGCTCCTGAGGAAGCACTGTTACCCAATCGCTGAAGCTGCGCTTTGGGACTCTGCTGTCTCATGTTTGTGTGGCAGGGCTGCAAAGCGAGACCGTTCCTCCCTGTGAAGCAGCAACTGGGTAATGCGGCTGCTCCTGTGCTGCTGTTGCACCAGCATGGACAAAATGTGTGGGGTTAGAGTACAAAATGTGTGAGCAACAACACAAAGGCTAGGCTTGATGCAAAGACATGATGAGAATCCTCTGGATGCTACTGCATACACCACATCCAAATGAACTTCTCTAATCCCACTAGGCTATTTTTAGTGGGTTGGGTAACCATGCTTGTGATCCCACTGCAGTTTTGAATGAACTGCTTCCTTTGGTGGGATGTTACAGCACAACCTCCACTAAGTCTTGCACCATGTTTGAAGGAACTCATTAGTGCTTGGTGGTTCTTTATCTGTGGAATAACATATCTGGGATCCTCACCTTAGAAACAATCTAGAAGGAAACTGCAGGTTTTTTGGCCGGATCCTGCTCTGCTAAAACACATGTGTGGGGAGGAAAAATAGGTTTGCATAATATCCTCCCCAGTGGGGATTCTCTGGTGCAAGTAAGTGTTAAGCCACATTGTTATTTTAAATGACAATAAGTTCTCCTGTAGTTCACTGCCGACTTTAATGAACATTTAGCAATTTAATTATCTTTAAGACTGCTACTCCTCTGTTAGGGATTGCTGAAATTGGCCAGTGAAGTTACTGGAGGAAGGGCAGAAAATCACAGAGACATATGTATACAGCTGCCCATGCAGTCACAGACCCTCATTTCCATAAGAAATCAAGCTGAGCCATTTCAAGGAGAGGGACTGCGGTTAATGCCTCCCAACACACCCATTAATACAGACCAAAACTCTGCCTCCTTGGCCACTGACAAGGAGAGTCAGGCAAATACTGCTTTAGTCTGGGTAGGAGAGAAGCTATGGTTTCTGAGAAGGGCTTCATGGGGACCACTTGGTTTATAATTTCTTTGGAGGCTTTAAGCTGTGCTGTGCAGATGTGCTTTCATTCAGAGCAAAAGGGGTAAGTAACTCAGCTCCTATCTTTGCAAAGGCTAGAATAAAATCTGCTGATGTCCATAGCAGAATGGGCAAAATCCTGGCAAAGCAAAGGGGTAGGCAGCATTTCGACATTCTTGGAGAGGAAGACAGAATTTGTGATATGAAGCATCCTGCTGCCATGCTTGATGTGGTTTTTAAAGCCACCACGCCATTCTGCTGGTCACCAGTGAGGACCACCACTGCAGCGCACAGAAATGTAATGAACTTCGTAGCCGGATTCCAAACCAAAACTGTTTTGTTCTGAGGATTAAAAGAAAAAATAAGAAAGGAAGCCACAAGGAAGCCTGATGTTCCAGTGCTGGTATCTTACTATTCGTTTTCTTTTTCCTATCTGACAAATGTCAGCATGACAGCAAACAGACCCTCCCCAGTTCACATGGCGGCACAGCTTAACTGTGCTGGTAAGTGGTGAATTGACGCTTCACTCTAGCATGGCCCTAAATTGTACCATTAACATGTGGTTATAGTCAGAGAACACATTTGGCAGGAAATGGCACCTTGTTACTTCCCAGATTATCTGCTCCCTACGGGGTAAATATTTTAAACATCATGCAGGGTTTTAGCAGCAACATCCCCATTAAAGTAAATGGGATTTGAGTGAGGGTAAAACCAAGCGCGCAGTGCTGGGATGTTATACCTATAAATCTTCCGTGTCTTACGCTCCGTGCTTTATTCGCTGACAAAAGACAAGTGTTTGCTGCCTCTGTAAGGTTCATAAAGCACAAAGGGAGGGTGTGTGCTCAGCATTGCTTCCTGTAGCACTGGCTGCAGCTACAGTGCGACAGCCTGAAGCAGGAAGGACTCAGACAGATTCCTCAGCTCCTCAGTGCAAGCTGCAGCATTATTACCAACGGGAGGAACGTGGGGTTTGGGTGCAAGGAGTCCACTTTGGTGCCACAGCTGCACAGTGACAGTTACTTTTAAACAGCAACTGCCTTTAGCCACTGAAGTATTTTAGGCCATCTTACAGGCCCCTTCAAGGTTACTGAGGATGTGTATTAAGCAACTTTTCTATGAGTTTAATTTTTCACTAGTATCTATCCCATCACAGTAGCGGTTAAGTGCTCCAGTTTACACAACAACAAAGACTGGGAAAGGCCCTTTCCTCAGGGTAGCTACCTTAAAACACATAACTTGAGTCTGAAAACACATGCCTGCTCTCCAGTAAGCATCGTTTCATGGTTTAACACGATAAATGTAACCTCCATGTGCACATGTCAGGCAGCATTCTTTGTTACTTCACTAGGTGGAGTGTGGCTGTGCCTCGTAGGGGGGAGAAGGGAGAAGAATTAATTCAGTGTGTAACTGGCTGCGCTGCACTCCTGCCTCTACTGTGCCTTTAACAATGTGGATCTACAAATTAACATTTCAAGGGCGCTAACTGAATTTCCAGAATCAGGAATAGGATTCCCAGCTGAAAACAGGTTCATTTTTGAAAAGCTGAAGCTATTCCCTGAAGAGTACCTTTAAACCAGCAGTGCAGCAAGATTAGTGGAAAAAAGGTTTATTCAGAGAAACACAGACTGGTTTGGGTTGGAAAGGACTTTAAGATCATCCAGTTCCAACCCCCCTGCAAGGGGCAGGGACATCATCCATTAAACTAGGTTGTTCTAGGCTCTGTCCATCTTGGCCTTGAACACTGCCAGGGATGGAGTATTCGCAACTTCCCTGGGCAATCCATTCCAGTGCCTCACCACCCTCACAGCAAAGAACTTCTTCCTTATAACCAAGCTAAATCTCCTTGTTTAAGTTTTAACCCGTTACAACTTGTCCTCTTACCACAGTCCCTTATGAAGAGTTCCTCCCCAGCATCCCTATTGGCCCCCTTCAGATACTGGAAGGCTGCTATGAGGTCTCCACGCAGCCTTCTCTTCTCCAGGCTGAACAGCCCCAACT
>JASSUY010038741.1:0-43668 GCA_032466535.1 Forpus xanthops
GCACACAATATTCCAAGTGAGGTCTCATGAGAGCAGAGTAGAGGGGCAGGATCACCTCCCTCAACCTGCTGGTCACAGTCCTTTTGATGCAGCTCAGGATACGGTTGGCTTTCTGGGCTGTAAGCACACACTGCCAGCTCATGTTCGTTTTTTCATCAACCAACACCTCCAAGTCCTTCTCCTCAGGGCTGCTCTGAATCTCATCTCCGCCCAACCTGTAGCTGTGCCTGCGATGGCTCCAACCGAGGTGTAGGACCTTGCACTTGGCATGGTTAAACTTCATCAGCTTGTCATCAGCCCACCTCACAAGCGTGTCAAGGTCCCTCTGGATGGCATTCCTTCCCTCCAGCGTATCAACCAAACCACACAGCTTGGGGTCGTCGGCAAATTTGCTGAGAGTGCACCCAATCCCAATGTCACTGACAATGATGTTGAACAAGACTGGTCCCAACACTGATCCCTGAGGAACACCACTTGTTACTGGTCTGCAGCTGGACATTGAGCCATTGAGCACAACTCTTTGTGTGCTGCCATCCAACCAGTTGTTATCCACCGAGTGGTCCATCTATCAAATTGATGTCTCTCCAATTCAGAGACAAGGATGTCATGTGAGACAGTGTCAAACGCTTTCTCTAGCATCTTCTGAAACTATGCACCTATTTAAGAAGGCACATCCCTGAAGTTTCTGTGCAATCGCATGGGCAATTATAGCCTCAGGAGAAGTCTTGTATCATCGTACATCAGCGCATCACAGCATACGGCTAGTACCACTGATATTCCTGTACAGCCTTTTAATCCCAAGCCTTTGTCTTAGGTGACAGCTTTCAAAACAGAATTAATGAACAATTAAGGCATTTTAAAAGGTTTTTAAACCTCTGAGCAACAATCACAAATAAAAAATAAGAACTGAGATCTACCGAGAATTGTACACTGTTCTACTGCAGATACACGCTTCCCACCAGGGACTGCTGCATCACATAGTGCAGTACACTTCGAATTCACTATCCTAGCTCAAGACTAGGAAATAAAGTGGAATAGTCTGTGTTAATTCTGTGTTAATATGACCAGACCCTATCTGGCAACCAAACATGATCTCGTCTGGGTATCTCCCAGTGCTGCACACTGTAAAAAAACCCAAACCCCTCTCTGTGTTACCAAGTACTTTAATCATCATAGTTTAGTGGAAAGACAGATTTAAACATCCAAATACAAGGTGTAAGGACATGGAAGACAGACCACACCTGCAGTACCAGGGAGCGTATCCCAGAATACCATGACTCTAAAAGTGACTGAGTAAATTCCTTAAGTAAGTGAACAGCTACTGAGACAACAGGCTCAGTACAGTCATTGCTTGTATAAATGGAGGAAGACTAAGTACCAAAAAAGATTGCTACCTGCCTTGTGTAGGGGGATCTATATCAGAACCTGATATTCAACTCCAGTATCTATGCTGGGCTCTGCTTGGTTTGGACTAATTTGTTTTTAAAAGGTTGAAAAACTAGACAGGGTGCAGAGAAGAGTGCCAAGAATGATCTGCACAATAAAAATGCCTTGTGCGATGAAAGACTCAGCAAATGCAATATACTGGAAGAGTTTGGACAGCACCCTGATTACACAGTGCCTAAGCACTCTCTTAGGAAGGATGTGTTGAGTGCTCAAGTGCTTCTTCATCATTTGATGGACAAGGGAAGCAATGAAAATCTACGCAGGAAAACACATGGCTGGAACTCAAAGCCATTAAAATTCAAACCAATCACCAACCACCTCCTGGTGGGAAGATCTACTGAGAGATAAAACTATCAAAATGGTTCTCTGATGAGCCACTGCCTGCCTCCAGTCTTTTTATATCAGAATTCCTAATGTTTTATAAAAACTGCCCCATTATATTGTAAAACTGCTGCACATTCTCAAAGTGCCAACACTTCAGAAGCAGGAAAACCCTTTTGTGCATCATCCTCAGTCCCACACATCCCTTCCATTTTGCTGTAAAAAAAGGGACAGGATCCACAGCAAGAGGGCAAACACACATGTGCAAAGCAGCACAAAGCATGTTTATATCAGGAAAAAAGAACATCTATAACACAGATGACTTGAAGGAATTATCACCATGCTTTGCTCCCAGGAAACAGTTAAGAAAGCAAACAGTGGAAAAGTCCCTAGGCAAAGGGTTGAAGTATTTGTAACGTTAAGTCTCAAGAGCGAAAGGCTGATAATCTCAAGCTTGTTTTAGTGTCATTCCTCCATGGATCATTAGTGCTTTAGTGGTGCCTTGCTGCTATTCATCACACTTCAAATAGCTCCTTCTGAAATACTCCTTGAAAAAAGTTGGCCAAATACCATTAAGTTTTAAAAGTCTGCATAGGCATTTATCAGGTTCCCTCCACCCCCATGCCCCCTTTTTGTTCTTTTTTTTTTTAAATCAGAGAAATCCTATAGTCTCCTAAGGTAAACATGACACCATATACAATAAAGCTCATTAACAAACTGCAAGAAGCTAAATACAGAGGCAAACCAATGCATTCGAGAGCAGCCCAAAAGCAAACTAAACCACACACCAGTCAGCGAAACTAATGTTACTCTTGGAAAACTAAAAGGATAACTTAAGAAAACCCAAAGCACTGGATATCTTCTTATAAAGAGTAAATTCTTCCTGTATTATTTTAAACTTACCATTTGTAAACTATCATAGAATCATAGAATAGTTAGGGCTCGAAAGGACCTTAAGATCATCTAGTTCCAACCGCCCTGACATGGGCAGGGACACCTCCCACCAAACCATGCCACCCAAATCCGATTAGTAGTAACAAATTATTGCTTTAATTATTTCTCTAATACTCCAACATTCTTACATAAAAACCCTCTCACACACTTCTTTTGCGCTGTCAGGTATGAATTAGCAGCTAATCAACAGACATCAGACTCAAGTTCTGTATTAACATTTTCACTAACCACCTAGTAACTTTGCCTGGAGCTTGGAGAGATATATTTTAAAAGCATAAGCAATTCCACTTTGAACTCTTAACAAGTTCAGAGTTCTCAGGCTGCCTTTATGAGCCTGAGAAGTGTTACAGCCTGGGCTGCTCCAAAGGCCCTCACCAGCCATCCAGGCTCAGAGAGGAGACGCCAGCCACAGCTCACCTCTGCCACCCCAGCATCGCTTTGACAGCTGCTGCTTCACTTCATCATGTCATATGGTCAAAATCTTTCTGACACGTTTCACATGAGTCAGTCATCTCAGTGAAAATGTATTAACAACTAATTCTAATTTTCCCCTTATTTTCCCACACTTTTCTGCAACCGTTGTGACCTTTCAAAACTTCTCATAAACTTTGTATCCTCTCTCCATAGGCATCTAGGTTCTTTTAATAATTACCCATTGGATACAAATATGCCTGCTATATGCATACATTCTTATCTATTATCATATTGCAGGCCTGAAATCCATCTGTTGCTTTTTACTGAATCCTTTCTGTTTGCTCCTGTGTTTCAATTAAGGGAAACAGCCAAACTTTAAGTCTTGTTGCAGTCCAACAGACTATTAAGTAGAGGCAGTTACTTTCCCATGCTTGTGGCATGCCTTTTCTTAGTACAGCAATAGTAACTTCTTTTTGCAAGTATCACTGCTATTACTGTATAGCAAACTTACATGCCATTTTGTCCACACATCTGGGTCCCTCTATACACCACTGCTTTACCAGTTTTCCACTCACAGTATGCCATCGCATCTTGGATTATTTCCCCACAGATGCATTAACTCGCTAAGTCATACGATATTCTTCCACATATTACACGTTTCTAGTTAAAGACTAGATATCTCCACTTTTATTACAATATAGGTCTCCCGATCTGATTTCATCTGCTAATTTTATCAACAGTTAATGAGGTTGTTAAGTCATTATTGCCTTCATTTATCTTTGAGTCAACTCCTGGGGCTGTTTCTCAACCCACTCATTTTGAGGCATTTTCCTTTGTTAGACCATGAGCATTTCAAATTCAGCAAATGCTACAAAAAACTCACAAACATCCTGAAGTACTGGATGAAGCACTAGCATTTCTCCCATTAACTTTGTATTCTATTCCAAATTGTGACAGCTTATTATTTACCAATCTATAGTACTTATTAACAAGGGTCCTGTTACCATCAAAACCCAAAATCCCTCTCCTCTTTAATGTTTATTCAATATTTATTTCATTAATGGAATTTTATAGAAACCAACACTACATTAAAAAGATCACAGCCAAAGGAACTTCTTTTTTTTTTCCTCTCCTCTTTTAAAGTGAACGTATCGACGTATTCCATGGCATGTTGCTAGCTTTCCATTCAAATGGATGAGCACAAACAGGCTGCATCTATAGATACCAGAGATCAGCGTGTTCACGGACGGAAAGTTGGCAATGCTGTACGCTTGAATTCCTTTGTATTTGTTCATATGTCACAGGCTTCATGAAAACCAGTGCGTGCAGCAAACGCTGTAAAGCATTTACTCTTTTCTTATTCCCAACATACATTTAGGTCTGTGTTATGCCAGCTGCTGCACTTCAGCAATGAAAATAAATCTGGTACCACAAAGAGAAGCCTGTGTACAGATTCTATGAACTTACTTGGAAAGAGCTACATAAACTTAATTGATCAAAAGGGAGTCACAAAAGGATGAAATACTTTGTAGAGACATATGCTAATGGTGCTGTACCAGCCTCCAAGACCTGCTGCCTTACTGGAAAGGTCCGTAAAACTGTTGAGGTGATGGAAATGCTTGAAAGGTGCCGCTTGGAATGCAGAAATGGGTCGGTAACCATGCCATTTATTTATTTATTTAAAATAAAGGCAAGGAGAAGGGGTCCCGGGTGTTTCAACAGGAAATTAGAAAGCTAGCGGATATAAATTCACCACCTATCAAAGCTTTAACAGCCCAAGTTCCCCTCCCCCTACTCCCCATTCCCGATCTCTCGGCTGCATCCAAACGCTCACAGTGCTGCTAATGGATAAAAATGGAAACAAATGTATGCAACAAATCACAGCAGGTTCCTGTGCCAGCTTTCCCTTTCTGATTCATCAAACCCAGATCTTCATACTGCTGCTATGTATAAAATCGATGTTCTGCCTCTTCATTACTGCCATTATTTCTCTTTCACTTCAGAAGTTTCCTTTCCTTCAGATTGCTGCCTGACCAGCTTGTCAGGACATATATAAATCAATATTTTGCGCACACGCACATGTGTGCCATGCATCTGGATGCCACCTCATTACCATCTGAATGCCTATCATTTCTGCTGAGGCACAAAAACGTAGGGGTAAAAATCATGTCACATGACAGAAGATTACAGCCATCTATCTCCATCATTTAAAAATCTGAAGCAACTGCAGATTTTGCCATCAGCTCATTTTACACCTGATAAGAAAACTTAAATAAAGATTGAATGCAGCACTTTCTGTGATCCATGAAAACACAACGCAGCTCAAGCAGAAGGCATTAAAGATTTATCCTCTACTTGGCCCTAACCAGGGTTGCAAGCTGCTTATGTCAACATCACCTACCATACCTGGGCTCACCTTCCAAGTCCCGGAGGAAAACCCACAGTGGTGCAGGCTGTTAATAGGGAATTCAGACATTCAGAGCTGAGTGAATGGCAACATTACTATTTGGGAGGGGGAAGCCCTACCAAGACCAAATGCAACCGAGGCAGCCCATCTTTATGAAGCAATTGCTAGCGTTGGTTAAGCTCCAGGTCAGTGAAGCTCTGCTGGTACAGAGGATATGCAATAGGGATGCTGGCTTCTGCAGTACTGACAAATGCACACTGGAGGAAACACGTGAGGCTGCAGAAAGTTAAAATGCACAATCCTAGTGTAGTATAAAGAAACAGAGTGTAAAAAAAAAATTACATAAATAGCAAATCTCCGCTTGCTTGCATTTGGATACAAAAGGCCTCCAATGAAGGAAGCATATTCCTTAACTTTGTCATAAAGCAGGTACTCACTGCACTCCTTCCCATAATAACATGCCGGTGTCTTGATTTTTTCCTTTTAATTAGAAGCACAGCATTCTCCTGAAAGAGACTTCATTTACACTAATTCATGTCCTACAGACATGAAGATGAGCCTAGAGCTACTAATATGATTTTCGCATTAGGCTTCAGTGAGGTTGCTAAATTTTCTCCGACGTGAATGTAAAAAACAAAAACAAAACAAAAACCACACCAAAACTACAAACAAACAAAAAACCCCTAAAAATTTATAATCCACATTTACAGTTACCCACAAACAGAAGAGCACATTTTCCACTGATATGCTCATTTCAGGCTCTGTATTTGAAGTGGTTTAGCCTATGAAAGATGACGACCAACGACTCTTCCCTTGGGGGTTCTCCGAGTGGTGCGCATGTAACAGCCTTTGGTGGGTGCGTGGTGATGCACTTCCCTTTGGCCTCTTTCAGGACATTTTAAATTGACAGATTTGGGATGTGCCTACATCTGAGGTGTAGCCAAACCTTTTCCCTGCCTTTTTTGCACATAGATGGAGCAGGTATTAGGAGGACTACACGTAATCCTGGAAATACTGAGTTTACTACTTCAAGATCTTATCACCAAAAGTAGAGAGGAAAAGTAAGCAGTTTTCATATATTTTGAAGGACTTTGTTTATATTCATTTTATCTGTTCTTTCCAAGTCCATTATCACTTCCTCTGATAAACACATATATAAACATTAAAGGCAAAATATAAAAAATATCTGGGTTCCCTGTCAACACTCATCAGTTCTTTATCTTTTAATAAACCTGGAAACAATTCCTATGTTGACAGTACCCCTTTAAGGCGTGAGCAGAGGTAAACTTAAGTTCCCCTCTCCACTTGCCTTCACAGGAACTATTGCCCCTAATCTTTGATGTAATATCCGGAAGCCGATATGAATAAACATATTCACCAATATTTTCCCTTAAAGGGTTGAGTTCACAAACTAAAGCTGTAATGCAATAGCACTGACATGATCAGAATTTGTAGTTCTGGATCTAGTCCTTGGCAGGATCAGGACTCCAAAGGCCCTTGTTCTCTGTTTTAGTTCTTCAAGCCAAAGAGGAGCAGGAAGAGGGGTATAGGACCATATGCAAATGCCTAAATAGAATCTATAGAGTTCAATCCCACCAAGAGCTGCAAATGAAGACTACCCATTCACTCTGAGCAGAAACAAGGACAGGCAGAGAGGACTATAAATGTTCATTTTCTTTCCAGTCATTAATATTCAGTTTATTCCACATGAAACCTTTGTTTCAGGGGACTGAATAGCTCAGAAGATTGACTTTGATTTTGGGAGGCTTTCATTCGTAAGCTGTCAGTTTGGATCCAGCTGAGGGAGGTACTGACGAATGGTTTCTAATATCTAAGAGGTGCTTAGTGGCGTATGACAAATGACAAAGTATCTGCACAGTGAGTTATATAGTGAGTCAGCAATCCTTTCCCAGAAGGTTCAATACTAATTAAGAGGCAACTCTACAGCCTCTGTGTAAGGCTGCTTGGAAACCTCTGCCCAGATGCCAGAAACAAATCACATTTTAACTAAATACCTTAAGCTTTAGCATGGAAATAAATAACAGCCCTGTAGTTATATCACAGTGCATCCTTCAATACCCTCATTATGTTTCTATTTGAATAGTACATTTAGTATAATTATATGATGTCTGACTAACAAAAATGCACTTTTTGCTCACTCAAAAATACTGCCAGTGTTGAAATGTTCACCTTTTATTTAAAACAGCACTTTGGTGGACAGGCTCCCTCCCAAGTCCATCATCCAAATCCAATAAGTGCAGTCATACGCTAAGCAGGACTAAGGACGCTATGTGAGCTATGGCTCACATAGATCGCCTCCTCCTGGCTTCCCAGACAGGGCAGTTCAGGCTGGGAGCAAGCCCCATCTTTGGCTCTGCCAATAGCAATGGAGCTGAATGATGGTTTATATATCACACCACTTCCTCTCCATTTAATGTTATACCAACGAGTTCATCTCAGTCACATTCAACAAACAGATGGAGACTGACAAAAAGGAAAAAGAGTCTTTTTTGCCCCTTTCTAAGTTGCCCTGGTCACACAGCACATGATGAGTAGAAACAACAGACACCCACAACACAGCCTCCATCTTTCACAGAGAATTTTCTCCTCTTGGTAATCCGTGCCAGCTCAGCCCCAGCCACAGTGCCCTTGCATGAAGCACTTCAAGCACTGTGAAATCCTGCCTTGGAGACACTGGTTTCTGATCCTTATTTTGTATTGAATGCAAGAGTCCTGTGAAAACACTCAGTTAAAACTTGTACTGTGCATTTACCAGCACAAAGAAAACTCCATTTCAGGGATAGGACATACCTAATTGCAAGGAAATGAGTTACAGCAAAACTGTAGTAAGAACTACTGTAATGGAAGACAGCCCCAATTAAAAGTTACAGTAACAATGCAAGGAAAGATACAATATGATGCATGTTAACAGCCTGCTCAAAATCTCAGCACAGGAAGTCACTTCTGAAAAACTAATGAATCATTTAGTTAACAAGGAAAGGTCATGCCTTTGATGAATGGGATCTAAGAATTATAATTAAACAGAACACCCATAACATATATATTTCACGAAAGGCTATAATGTTTTAGAAAACTGCTCTATTTTGGTTTGGGGTATTTTTAATACTATGAAAAGGTGCTTGGGTTCGTTGCTGTTCTCATTTTCACCACCAGTGCTCCTTTTGCTCCATTCTTCACATTGTAGGTTTTGTTATCCATGTCAGGGAGATGTTTTAAAGACAATTCCATTGTCCGTTTCTTCCTGCCTGTGAACCCTGTGGTGCTCCATTCATGAGTGGGAAGAACGTCACTAATGAACCAGCTTAAAAGACAGTCACAAACCAACAAGAAACTCAATCAGACCCAGTTAAGAAACTCAAAAAACCCAGCTATGTAGAAGTAGCTCTTTTAAATTTTACTTTACCAAACCCAAGTCTCCCACTACTTTTTCAAGTTGGCCACAAAGAAAGTTTTTCTAAAGCAGAAAGCATACTTTTTTTTTGGTCTTTTTACACCATGTCTCTACCGGAGGGCCATTAAGAGGTCACATCTCAGGAGAACAAGCAATTCATTGGATTGTTAAATTTGGCACCATATAAATCCCCTTCACTGCATTTTTTCCTAGTTGATTTTCAAGGTTAAGAGCTCTTTCCCACACTCCTTTGCTATGTTAGATTATTAAACAAGTGTCATAAAAGAATGCTTTACTTTTCTAAGAGGTTAAAAAGAAAGCCTTCATACCTTTAGCTATCAATATGCTACAGTACATACACTTGACATTGGAGTACTAGTGAGCCTGCTGCAAACGAAAATCCCTGATATGCAGAAGCTTCCTTCACCCTATGCAGGCTACAAGAAACAAGTGTATTTCATTTCATGCATCACAAACAACTTTTGGAGAACACCTATTCAAGTTAGGTTCTTACAGTGCTCTTTTTTCATCCCCTTTTGGATCTGCTCAAATGGAGTTTTCCTTCTCTGTGGTTAAGCCTCCCTCCTACCCACTTTCAATTTGCTGGAGGAAAACACACCTGAATGTTTCTGCACCAAGTGTTTGTTGAGAACACAAGGCTGAAACCCCAAGATTGCTCCATGATCAGTATAAGAAATTGAGAAGGATGGAGACATTTCAAAGGCTGGAAATGTTTCAAATCCCCTCTGAGCATGAGCTAGGCTGCAAAACCACCTCGGAGGTGGCTCTGTCACTGCCAACACATCACTTATCTCCTTCTGCAGACTGGTCTACCGCCTCCACAGGACAGATTCCTTACGCTGGCTCAAGTGCCTGTTGTAAGGTCACGTTTTACCTCCCCCAGGCCTAGGACACAGTGTGCCTTGCAACAGCACCATGGTATTTGCAGTGACATATTCCATTAGATGCCAGAGCAGTGACTGGGAGACAAAGTGAGTGACCAATACAAAACCCTATTAGTTCGAATTACATAAACAGGAATACTTTCCAATAAAACATAATGAGGACTATTTTACTTATGCCAAAGCAGCACTTGGGGTTCTTTCTGAAACGAGTCAGTTTGTTTCCAAATACTGTAGAAAACCCCATGACTGTCAGCCTCCACTCCCAAGATAAAAACAAACCCAGGAGACAAGTCACAGAGGTGTGAAAGCTGCAGCCTTTCAGGCCATAGGAGGACCACATTCCTCTCTCAATCAGAGGGTGGAGCAGAGGTGAATTTAAAGCCACGTCTGCCTAGCAGATGTGGAACAACAATCTCCTGCATTGTTCAATGTGAGAAAAACCTTCTACTTTTGAGCAGCAAGAGATGCTCAACATAGAGTTACAGTAAGACATGACAAAAGCTTCTGGGTCTCAGGATCTAGTCTTCTCAGCTAATGCACTGAGCAACCTCTGTGTTAAACCTGCCCTTAGTTTAGTCTAGAAGCCACAAAGACAACATCGCTGGGTGTAGCGGTCTTCCTTTGCTGGGGATGCCCTTTTGTAACCAGCCCTTTGTAGCTGCCTCCAGGAATGTATCTGGATATATGCCAACACACATGGCCAGAGCTCTGTTTCAAGTCCTAAATAGAAAGAAAAAACTGTCAGGGAGTCAGCTTTCCTCCTGCCTTTCCTTTCTACCAGAGCTTAGAGCTGGACTGGATCCTTGGAGCTGGAGCTACCTCAAGCCCTCTCACACCAAGGTAAGAGTGGTGACAGGAGAACAAGGATCCTACCACTGTGACTGGCTGCTTCATTGCCACCCCATTCATCCTCCCACCGAAGTCCCTGGGTGGATTAGTGAGAGCCTCCCACCCCATGCACTGCCCTACCCCTGCAGCCCACTGCCACCTTCCTCTTACACAGCTGAAACTCCAAATCCTCCTTCACACTGCAGTATGCGTTTCTCCACTTCTCTACAGACCACCAAACTCAGTAGCAATGGCAAGAAAAACCCTTTTCCCCACACCATCGTAACCTGTTGTTGCGCCTTACCTACTGCGGCACCAAGAGAGGTAGTTTCAGGTGGCAGAACTACAAGCATCTAACACTTGTAAAACAATAACTAATATCCAGGGCTCACTACAAAAATGTTCTTTTAATGACCAAGACCAGTGTGATTTTTTTTTTTTAATTAGAGGGTTTGTTTTTTTCACGGTTTATAAAAGATTTTCTGTGAACAGAATTGAATAACAAAGTAAAAATGACCTTATTTTGCTAAATCCTTATATTACCCAAACTACAGCAAAACAGGGAAAACAGCCATCTTCCCTGGTGTGCCTGCAAGGAGGTGATAATTGTTCAAACACTCTCCTTTTAAATAAGAGTGAAATGTGATAACACTGACACATTTATCCACCTGTTTTGCATCCATGAGCACAAATCCCTACTAGGAGTTTCTCAATAGAAAACGCATTTCTGCAGCGGTTTCCACACTGCAGCAGTGTGGAAAAGAGGAGTAAGTGTGCACATGGAGTGGAAGCACACAGCTCTCCAGGCCCACACACAAACACAAGGATCCCCTGTAGACCGATGAGAAGTCCCAGATCAGTGTCCACTGCCTCCCTCTACTGGCAAAAGTTGCGGTTCTCCCCTTCCAAAAAATAACTTTATTTTTGCGGGCTCTTAACATTTGACCAGCGTGCAAACTGACAGCATTAATCTTCTTAGGCCCCTTTCAAATGCGGGGAGGCAGACAGACACAAAAGCAGTAAATGACTCCAAAAGGCAATCCAGAACATGACCACTTCAGTGCACTGAGCCAAACCTTACCCAGTGCTTGTGACCGGCTGCTTTGCAGGGCACATTTGTAATCAAGATAATTTCAAACCTAAAGAGCTTCCTAGCAAATCCCACATAAACATAGAATAAGTATCCAGTATCCACTTTAATTGTAGTTCACGCAGTAATGTTCACAGAAATTAAACTGGGTTCTGTTTGTTCTTTGCTTTGTGCAAACTTACAGATTTTCTTATTAAAGACAGCCTTAAAATAAATAATGCAAGATTCATGGAATAGTACATTGCATTTCTTTTAAAATATTTATGGAATTCTTTATAAAAGAAAATCACTACTTTCATTTTACTCTAACGCTTTAAAAGCAAGAAGCTGGATATGCATGAGGGATTCTGAAGGACTGCAAAGTTGCCTTAGCCCTATCATCTGCCTGTCATTACTCTCCTTTGGGTCTAAGGGACCAGCCGAAACCAGCCAGGAGAGGTGACCAGCCTACTACATTTTTGGCTAGATGAACTAGAGACAGGCCCATTACCTACTCCATCATCACTGTTTAACAGAATAAACTCATGACTTGCCTCTCATTTCAAACCTGTGAATTGTCAATCTATTGGATTTTTTGATGGCTGACATTACATTTAATGGAAATGTGTAACTCTAGAGTTCTATGAAATGTTTTATTATTCTAAAGTAACACACTATTTCCATACACATCAGCATCCAATAAACCCCTCTTTACAGACAAATTTGGAAAAGTTGGGGGAGGGAAGGTGAATGTGCACATTACGTGCACAAAAGCCTCTCAATGCTTCCCATCTCTTCTTGTCCCCTGCACTCGGCTGCTAGCATCATGAAGCACAGTGCAGGAGAGAGGAGCTCCAGTTGCTGAGCTGCCCTGCCAAGGTCTCCAGAGTCTCAATCGCATCCCATTGTGCCAACAGAACTACAGGAAAAGTGGTACAAAACAGTAGCCAGAAACAAAAAAGAACAGTGACCTTCATGTGAGATTGCTACAAGGTACTGCTGTTTGAAGAGGAGCCCCACAATCCCCAGTTCCCTTATCACTCCCACACAGCATGCAGCTGCCTTAAGACATGCATGAAAAAGGAAGATCCCCATGACACTGTACGAACATGGACAACAACTACATCTGGAAATGCACAGGCTGGCTGACTGCCCAGGACTTGATGAATGCAAACCCCTTTGGCTATCTGGCATTGCCACCTAGAAGCATTCACCTCCCCATCAAAGGCATAAACCTCTGCCAGACAGACATTGATCTGTGACCATGACTACAACCATACAGTTATGTGTGCCCTGCATGCTGATGTCAACAAACCTGCCATCCCAAAAGGCTTTCCTTCAAAGTTAAGAGAAGATTACAGAGCTCTTTATCTTCCTCAGGACCGCTTTGGACTAGTACACCTACTTCTCTGTGTACTTGTTTGGGGTTTTGAGTGTGTAGTGGGATATTTTGTTTTTGAAAGGAAAACCAGAAAGTTATCCTTTCTTTTTAAAGTAAAACAAGATCCTACGTAATCATAGGAGTCCAGAGCTGGACCCAGTTAGGAGAGTTCTAAATCTTAGAGAATAAATTTTGAGGTAGCAACGGATGTACATAGGAACATGGTCATTAAGATGACAAAGAAACAGATTTTATGGCTATTTTCAGTAAGATGCTTTAAGGCTCTCTGTGTTTCCCAAAATATCTTTCTAAAAAGTTTACTTTTTATGCTGAAGTAATTACACGGTTGACACAACACCACAAGCCCCTAGAAAGATCACAAACACTGCAAAATGCCAGCTTCGTGTTGTATAATGTCCCTATACGCACATACATTCATCTGCACATTTAGTGACCTGCACATACAGTAAAAACAGTATCCAGCTGTAAGTATAACAACCTTCTTCAAATCATAAACCTGATAGTACAACCACCACTTCAATAATCATTAAAAATAGCCTGTTGGTGTTATTTTAATTAGGTACACTAAGCTTTTTCATTTTAAACTCTCTGAACGCTGCCTGCTTCTCCATAAATGCCTTTATCACAGAAATCAGATGAGAACTAGGTTTTATACAATGCCTGTTATGCCAGGTGCCTTTATATATAGAATAAAACCCAGAAGTACTGGCATGCTGATTATTTAGGCAAACACGGCCCACAAACACGGCCATACAAACATGTGTGGCTTCTATAAGCACAAACCTGCCTTTTTTGAGAGAGAGAAACTACTTTTAAATTCTTTTCATAAAGTACAAAGGGCTCCAGAACTTCTACACAGAGATGCCACAGGTGGGTAACTGCCATTTATCATAACCAAAAGATGGTTCTCCTCATAGAAAGCATGACTGTAATATTCTAATACAATCTTAGCAATATGATAACAATCTAAATCACCTTAAAAGCAGGGATTTTAAAGCATGTTGCAAAGAAACTTTTTATAACAGGAGGGAATTCCTATGATCCACCAAGGTAAGTGCATGGAAGAGTTGCACTGACTCAGGTTAAATGCTGAAGACAGAGGAACAAAATACACTTCTAAAATCCTGTAGGCAGAGGGCAGCATGCTCCAGCCATCAGCGGCGTCTCTGCAGCCTGCTGCCTTAATCAGCATCTCACCCTCACTAAGAGAGCATCAGCTTTGTGTAATGGTGACTCTGAAACCTGAGGATACTTACTAATTTAAAAAAGGAAGCTGACTACATACATGTCTATGATTTAAAATACGTTCCTTTTAATTACGGATGATATCTGTGTAGCATAAAAGAAAGTAGACTGTGGTCCTCGCAAATGTGCATCTTCTGAAGTCAATAAAAAAACTCTGCTCCAGAATGTCACTGCTGCTGTGTGGAAGGAACACATAGGAGTGACGAAAACCAGAGGGTGAGGAAACCAGAACATGCATTATAAATGACAACTTGTCTCATCAAGCTCATCCATCTTTTAAATCCAAGAAATATAGTGCCAAAATGAGTCATAAAAAGTCTGACAATTTAATCATAAGCAGATAATTTTTTAATTGACTCTATAAGGCTGTCTGCAAGAGTTCAACATTTACATATAATGATAATGCATATTAGATGGTAATTACTGTGAACCTTTCTTTAATTATAACTGATAAAGCAAATAAATTCTATGATCCTAATTGAAGAATGTAATTAAGTCCGAGTAGTTTGGGGGGAAGAGACAGAAACATTGATTTTAAAATCAGGAGAATGGCACACTATGCCAAAATTCCTGTCCTCTTTCTAGTCATGTCAAAGAGAATGAGAAATCCGTCCTAACGACAGTGAAATTATTAACCCTGCTTTGCTATTTGCCAATGATACAAAATGGTTTCTCACACAGTTGCATCCAGGATTTTAAAAGTCCACTTGCTCACAAAGAGAAATAATTTTCCTTTTGACTCATCAGCATTGTGAAATGTCCGAGGACTCTGTGAGCATCCCAAGGAAAGGGAGGACCATTAAGGAACAGAGAAAGGCAACCTGGGGACTGGGAACAGAGACAAGGGAGGGTGGAGGTGAGATCATCTGAGATCCAAGAAACACACCTAACCTAGTTTTACATCAAGGAGGTAATTCAAGAAATAAAAACTGTCCTAGGTTATGAGATGCCAATAATGTAAAAACACACAGGCCAAAGCTGTCACCTTTCACAGTTATGCAAGGAATACCCCCAAAAGCAACACCAGTAGAGTACAACCGAGAGTCCAAGAGCAAATTTAAGAGATACTCACATGAAATGCTGGATTGCCAACACACGCCACAAACACCTCAAGGAAATCCCTGGGATGAAGCCAACTTGGCTACAACCACTTGAAAGAAGCTCACTTATATTTTCAAATAGTCAATTACATGCAGCAAGAAACTTTGGCATTTAAAAAAGAAGTTGTGCAAAGGCAGTATGAACTTTCAACATTTCAGTCCATGCCATTCCTCGTGAGACTGACTAAAGCTGACAGCCCATCAGCCTGACCTCCCC
Organism: Forpus xanthops; assembly: GCA_032466535.1. Taxonomy (NCBI): domain Eukaryota; kingdom Metazoa; phylum Chordata; class Aves; order Psittaciformes; family Psittacidae; genus Forpus; species Forpus xanthops. Next base: position 15,721 of record JASSUY010038741.1, read on the forward strand.
TGCACAAGCACTCCCTACAAATTGGAGTTTGAAAGTTCAAGCTTCACATTTCCTATCGGCTGGTACTGGAACACCCCCAGCAGGAAAAGTTCAGCATCTCCACCAAGACTCTGCTCAGCTGGGCTCGCAGCTGCAGCCTCTCCCAGGAGATGTGGAGAAAGCCAAAGGTGATCGCACCAGTCACTCATCTTCAAAGCATACTAAGGTGTTCTCTGGAGGAGCAGAGAGAAGCAGACTGGCTTCCTGGTAGAAGACAGAAAGAGATTCCCAAGGGAAAAACCCGCACTGAAGTCTCAACTTTGAGACTAAAATACATCAGCGCTGAAGCATCAAGACCTTCAGCAGGGCCTCCGCCTGACTTGGCTCCTTCTGAAACAAGAAATCACAAGAAATCCTGTTACACAAAGTGTTTGCTCTGTACACTGGATAACTCTCATCTACAACTTTTGTTCGGCAATGCCTGTGCTATGATGCTGAGGGGCAGATCCTTCTCAGCTGGGATAGACTCAGATCCAGGCAAGAAGTTCATATGAGAACGGGACTGCAGCTTTGCACATGATAATCTGGAGAAACGTGATCTGTGGGTGAACAAGAAAATCCTGTGCAACACTACAGTCGGGTGTTTTTTTTTGTTGTTTTCTTTTGTTTGCTGTTTTGGGGGTTTTTGGGGGGTGGGTTAGAAAAACACGCTGCCATGAGTTACAATAAACTTCACTGGTAAGTAAGTGAGCAGCTCAAGGGTAGCTTAAGCACCAGAATATACTGGTCAAATAATATTCAATATAAGCTTGTCCTCAGAAATGGCACCACAGGGAATCTGTGTTTACTGTTTCTCTATTTTTGTTCCAAATATGATAATTTCCCTTTGTTTTCTAGGTGCAGGCATCAGACTTTTCCCCCCTTCCCTCCTGTCCTGTGTAATTTATAGCAAGACTCTTCAAGGCCTATGGCATGATGCTCAATCACACTGCAGTCAAAGTGCCACACAGATCTCCCTGGCTGGGATGGAGTGAACAATGCTGTCAGCACATAACACTGTGAAGTATCAGTCCCTGTTATATTGGTTTACCAACATTTGCAAAAAGTTCAAAAGAAAGCAACCTCTTTTCATGAAAACAAGGGAACTATACAGCCTGGCAGGCAGACCTGCTGCGCAAGAAAACTAATCTGCTGCTTTCATTTTGCGTATGCCAAATACCACCTGCATGAAAAGGCCAAGAAAGTACCTGCTTGAAAGCCATCTGCTGAGCTCTTCTCCCCCTCCACATTAATTCTGCCTAGCTGCTGAAAACTGTCATTCACTGCCCAGAAAGCAACACCAAACGAGTTTCCCCAACAGACCACAAGCGCTCCTGAGGGACCTTTCTCACATCATTAACCCATGCAACAACACACTGTGCAATTGCAGCCTCCCACCAGAGATACAAAAAAGAGAACTAAGCTCTGTGCTATTAAGGGGCTGCTTATAGCAAAGAAATTAAGTCTTCTACAAGCTTTTTCCTCCCCTCTCGTGTATGTTGCACACTGTAAAGAAGAGCTTTTTGCTTCCACCCCTCCCAGCATCAGAAGATTTCTTGGTGCTGTGTGATTCCATGCCCATCAGCAGCATCAAGAGGCTTAGAACCAAACCCCAATGTTTTGGCACAACTGCAGTGACTGCAGTCATGCCTGGTTCAGAAGCACTTCTTTAGTCCAGCAAACATATTTAAAATACTCACCAAAATGCTCTGTTACAGAACATTACTGTTACTTTAGTGTGCAAATAGTTTGTAGTCACCGCAGGACTACAGAATGTACCACAGGCATACACAGCAAGGTGCTGCCTGGAACAGAATGAGAAAGTCTGCAAAGAGAGCAGACACTGACTGAGTAGATTTTGTACGGAATACTGGGGAAAATCTGCTAAGATATTACATAGAACATTATATCAACTGGAGAGTCTCATTCTGTCATTCTGTCTTTAATGACTTAAAATCATTAGTCATTCCAGCTCTTCTTGCTAGATGCATTTTTAGTAGGGCTTTTTTTTGTTGGTTCCCCCCCAGCTCTGTACATTCTTCACTTTATTAATAACTACTGCAATGCATTATAATGCATTACAGAAGTTTCAACACGAGACTGGAATGATAGTTTATCACAAGACGGAGAGATCTGCTAAGACACAGGACACTACAGTATAAAACCCCCAGGAAGCTGCATAATCCACAGCCAATTAATACCATCAAAGGCTCAACAATTATCAGATGACAGTTTTCCACACATCTCATAGCAGATGCACAAAGTTGCTGCACTTGCAGGGCTGCTCTGAAAGGTAGGGACTTGCACATGGCACTGAAATCACATGTCAGCTGGACACCTTCTATCTGGCACCATCAGTCCCTGCAGCAACACAGATGATCTGACAAGCTGACCAGCAAAAAAACCTGGCAGTTTAGTGACTTCATAGCTGTGGTCCATTGCTATGGCAGGTGATGCTCCAGACATCCAGCGCAAAACAGAGACTGAAAACAGGCAGAGCTTGTTTCCACTGCTGCTGGAAAATGCCCCAATGCACTTTCTTGTTGACCAAGAAAGAGCACCAGGGGCTACTTAAGAGCATCTCTGGTGGAAAACTGCTCACTAACTAAGCTGTTCTAAAGAACATGAACAAGATGGCAATACTGAGGAATTCAAGTTGGCATTTGGTATCACAGAAACATAGAATAATTAGGGCTGGAAATGACTTTAAGACCATCCAGTTCCATAGGCAGGAACACCTCCCACTAAACCATGTCACCCAAGGCTATGCCCAACCCACCCTTGAATACTGCCAGGGATGGAGCATTCACAACTTCCCTGGGCAACACATTCCAGTGCCACACCACTCTTACAGGAAAGAATTTCTTCCTCAGATCCAATCCAAACGTCCCCTGTTTAAGTTTGAACCCGTTACCCCTTGGCCTATCACTACAGTCCCTCATGAAGAGTCCTTCCCCAGCATCCTTATAGGTCCCCCTCAGATACTGGAAGGCTGTTATGAGGTCTCCATGCAGCCTTCTCTTCTCCACACTGAACAGCCCCAACTCTATCATCCTGTCTTCATATGGGAAATGCTCCAGTCCCCTGATCATCCTCATGGCCCTTCTCTGCACTTGTTCCAACAGTTCCATGTCCTTTTCATGCTGAAGACACCAGAACTGCACACAATATTCCAAGTGAGGCTTCACGAGAGCAGAGTAGAGGGGCAGGATCACCTCCCTCGATCTGCTGGTCACATTCCTTTTGATGCAGCCCAAGATACAGTTTGCTTTCTGGGCATCAAGAGCACACTGCCGGCTCATGTTCATTCTCTCATCAACCAACACCCCCAAGTCCTTCTCAGGGCTGCTCTGAATCTCATCTCCGCCCAACCTGTAGCTGTGCCTGGGATTGCTCCGACCCAGGTGTAGGACCTTACACTTGGCATGGTTAAACTTCATCAGGTTGGCATCAGCTCACCTCACAAGCATGTCAAGGTCGCTCTGGATGGCATTCCTTCCCTCCAGTGTATCAACTGAACCACACAGCTTGGGGTCGTCAGCAAACTTGCTGAGAGCGCACCCAATCACTGACAAATATGTTGAGCAAGACCGTTCCCTACACTGATCCCTGAGGGACACCACTCGTTACTGGTCTCCAGCTGGACATTGAGCCATTGAGCACAATTCTTTTCGTGTGGCCATCCAGCCAGTTCTTTATCCACCGAGTGGTCCATCTACCAAATTGATGTCTCTCCAATTCAGAGACAAGGATGTTGTGTGGGACAGTGTCAAATGTTTTGCACAAGTTTAGGCAGACTTCTTTCCTATGAGAAGGGAGAAAAATACCAAAAGAGCAGTTGAAATGAAGTAGGCGTCTGAAAGGAGTATAACTGGCAAAGCAAAGGCTGGGACTGGCTTCCCTGCAATAAGAGGAAAAGGCAGCATGGCATCAACTTGTGGGAGAACTTGGAAGACAAACTCTTGCTGACATCCTAATTAGGGGTTGTTTAAATAGTGAGGTTATGTGCAGTGCTATTAATTCCAAAGTGGGGAGAAGTAGTAGGAGTAGCAGCATTGAATTAAGAATTTAAATTCTCTTGCTAAGAAAACAGTCAAACCCCAAAGCTCTTCAGAGTTTTCCCATTAACTGTGCAGATCTTTGAAGTATTTTTCATTTTGCTCAGCTTCATACTCTGTAATTTCACACGGTGCTAATACTGCTTCTTGTATCTAGTCCAGTGGATCTGGAAATGATGTATAATGAAAGCAGAATGTTTGGTGAACTGATGAGTCCAGAAAAAGAGAGAGTTCTTAATTCAAATAAAAGAAAATGTAATTCCTTCAGCCCTGTCTCACATCATACTTTCTGAAAAAATCCTTCCTCCAGCTCCTGTACTCACTTTGGCTCCCTCTTTCCTAGTGATAACCAAATACTGCGGACAGCATCCACAACGGCTTCACCTGGGGCATACAGTCTTCATAAAACTCAGCAAGACTCCTCGTGCTCTTTGCAATGGCATCAAACCAGTAAGCTGCTTAATTTGTCATCCAGTAAAAAATGAACACTGATTCTGCTCTGCAGCACAGCTGCTTAGCTTCTTTTCTCCTGCTTTACATTTGTACATTTGATTTTTCCTTCCCAGCTGTGGCTTCCGCTGAATACCATCTTACTCATTTCAGGCCCTTATCCTGATTTATTCAGAATATTTAAAAGTCTGATCCTGTCCTGTCTTCAAAACATTCACAACCCCTTTCAGCTGAGTATCTGCCACAATTACCATGAGCATTTTCAAATCCATTACGCTAATCATGAAACAAAAATAGTGAAGGGAACGCAGCACGTGACACAGCCCTTCAGAAAACTGACTCCCACCACTTGGACTACCGAATACTGGAAGCCTAACCTCTGCTGCAGTCTTTCAATAACTGCACAAGTTACATTATTGAGCCCTCATTTAGACTACTGCCCTAGTTTATGTAGTACAGTGTCAAGCGAAATAGTGTCAAAAGCCTTACTGAAGTCAGAATGGATCACATCTAACATTTCTTTCTTAGACTTTCTGCCAGTTACTCTGTCAGTATTGAAAATTGAACTACCTTGACGTCATTTATTCTCGACAAATCCATTTGGGTATTTCCTTGCTACTCTTTAAAAACTTGCAAATCATTTAATAATTTACACCCCCCCCCTTTTTGTTTAATCCCTAGTCTATAATTACCAATAACTTCTCTTTCCCTGTGCGAGACCACATCTACCTCTGCCCACCTAGTCCTCTCAGACCCCTCCCCCCTGAGTTCTTAAGAAATACAGCCCTAATGATTCCAATATTGCTTGAGTTAATTCCTTAAAGCACCCTGAAAGAAATTCCAACAGACACTCCTGCCTTGCAACCACCTTTAGCCACCTCTTCTCCATTCCTGCCCACACTTTTGGTTTCCTTCCTAGAAAATGCTGAGCAATGACCATGTACACTCCCCCCAGTTCTCTCCTTCCCATCCCACTATCCGTTTTCCACAAGTAAAAAGCTTTTCAATGGTGACAGATTGTGTCCTACAATGAACTCCAGTTTTGTTGTAAAAAACCCCCACAACATTACAGCTGGGCATGGCTGCTGATGCGTTCTACCTTGCTCAATTACAAGGACACTCTGTGGCAATGCCACAAAGATATCTCCATGGGTAGGGAGGCTGAGAGATGCTCGTTTTCACTGGAGCTGGCTGGAGCCAGCCATTGCAGAGTGGGAGCAATTCCTCCCTGGGGAAGGGCAGTGAGGGCAATGCTGCTGCCTTCCCACTGGGAGCAGGCAGGAGATGTACAGCCATAATCTCCAAATTAGCACAACATCTACTTCCCTGACCAGACACTTCTGCAAATGTCTGGGTGCTTCTGGAAGGGCCCCAGGTACCATCCAGGCCCTAGCTGCACAAACCCAGCACCAAGATAGCAACCAAAATAACATTATGCTTTAAAAGCAATGTTACAGGTTAGAGCACAATGGTATCCTTGCTATAAAATCATATCAAGGTCATATGAGAACCAACTTGCACAGCCTTTCTGCAGATGTTAATGAGAGGAAAAATATGTGGTGAAGTGGTGCTAGAGCTGAGTGAGATTGGTGTAAAATACTTATGAACTGACCCAGCAGCCTTGTACAGCCCCCCTTGCTGCCAGCATGACACCACTGTGGTGGTGGAAACCTCATCTCACGAGTCTTTTCTAGTGGTAGGAAACTAAATGTCAGTCTAACATTACTGGACAATGATTTTCATTAAACAGATAAACCAGGAAATTTTGTACTGTTCCAGTTCATTCATTCAGGAGTAGGGGACACATGAATCTTCAGACTCCTGAATGAGGGAGAAGAGATGTAGCTTCCTCTCAAGTGGCAGAGAATGAGGTTGTAATAAAAATGTTAACATGTGTGTTCTATTACACGTGCCCCGATTCAGCTGAGCTCTAGTGCCCAACATATACAAAGACCTTTCTGAGCTACACAAGGGTTTTAACTCTTCTTAACAGGAAGCTATTTCACCAAGGTGCATTTCCGAGGAGCCACTGCCTATTGCCCAAACTTGCCTTTATGAAACAGCACTAAACACAGAAAAGCTTTGCTTACATAAAATATTCCTATAAGGGGGACCACCGGTGATTTATGAGTGGCAAAGTGCCATATTGCAGGTGCAGATGGACAACACCGATTTGTGAGAAACCTTCAGCAGCCACTGGAAAGCCACAGCACAGCAATGTGGTTTTTATCAGCTCTTTGGACAGAAGACAAAGCAAACGATGAGGTGATGACCTACATGGCAGCTCAAGAGCAACTAGCCTGGGAAGTGCATCGCCTTCGACATTATAGTGAAGTGCACTGGAGGATGTTCATATGCAATGGAACCTGCAGCCCTGGTTTAAGTCTTCTCAGGCTGGGAGGAAGGGTGGGGGAAAAGAGGAAGAGGAGGGAAGAACAGAATTTATATGAATAGGAAATTATCATTCAACAAGCAGGCACAATATACTAAGATCCTAAGACAGTGCAATAAAACCTCTCATTTATTTTGGAGGCATATCCTCATTACCACACTCTAGACTTCATCAGCATTTTCATTTTTCTCTGTTTCCAGGAGACTATAACCTAACCCTAAAAACGTGTTTGCAGTGAAAAGTATCACACAAGCCTCAGCCTGAAAGCAGCTTTTCATTTCTGTCAATTTAATTTGTCTGAACAAAATAGTGATAACAAAAGAGGCAAAATTTAGAACTCCTAAGTTGCATTCTCTATTCAAAGCCTTACATTTAAGTGTAGCACAGTACTTGTAATTATCAGCAACTGATTTCATTTCTTTCCATAATGAAACATTTGCATTTTATTACTTTCTTCCTCTTTCTCCCCCCACATGCTTCCCTTCTTTTCATGCTACATCTTTTCCTGTGTGAATTCAGCAAGCATTTCTCACTTTCATTCTTTCCATTTTTCTCCATCATGTTCACTTACCTCTGAAATGCACTCTTTTTTCTCATCTTTTTCTCCCTCAAACCATTCCATCTCATACTGCATAGACCTGTTCCCCAAATCTACCCTGCACCTCTCTCATTCATCACAATGGCCAAGTTAAAACCAGGATGCAGAGGCAAAAATTCACTTGGTAGTATTAATGGCAAAAAGGAAGTATCTTCTACTATAGCTATTGAAAAGGAACTGCTCCCCACCATCTCTCTTGAGACACGGAGATGATGGAAGAGGAGAGCACTGCATAGGTTGCAGGAGCCCTGCCTCTGCGCTCAACATGCCATAGATACAAGGGCATTTCTGAATGGTTTGCAAAGGTGGGGAAAGCATAAGTCAACAATGACACCTGACTGCAAATTTCATGACAGAATGTACTTTGTTAGAAAATGTTACTCTAGTAGAACTGAAGCACCAAAGCACCTTGGATGAATCCCCATGCCAAGCACAGAGCAGGCTTTTGGAGCCTTCAGACAGACAACAGTCTTGAGTCTTTCTGCTACTTCTCACCTCAGCAGAGCCCTTAAGCCCCAGACATGTCTACTTATTCATGGCTTCAGGCGCTACTGTATTGTAAAATACTAACAAAAACTCTGGATAACTTGGCATTTCTTTTCTTTAGGGATGTTTCACTTTTAGTTCTCATTTGGAAAAACCTGGCAGTGTTAGGACCTGGGAGTTGTAAGTGGAAACAACTCTCACAGCACTCCCAGAAGAACAACAAAAGAGGTCAGTTAGAGCTCATTTTGAGGAGCTCACCCAGAAATCTATGCCTGCTTCAAATAAACAGTTGAATACTTAACTTTTAAGCACTAACATTTAATTATAGAAACAAATCACAGAACCACAGAATGGTTTGGGTTGGGAAGGACCTTAAAGATCATCTGCTTCTACTACCCTCCCTGCCATGGGCAGGGACAAAATCTAGTTTATCACAAAGAAACTCAAACCCACAAGAAAACAAAATTCTTAGGATTAATGTCCCAGCACAGCTCAGTTATGTGTCATACTGCTGACAGTCAGAGCATACAGCCCATTTACTATTTTTCAAGCTTCGTAGATACACTGTGAGCCATCCCTGTATCATGTAGATTGAAACTATTGCCACACATCATAAACAAAATCTTATCATACTGTAAAGACCTTGGAAAAAACAGTATTTTTCCTCCAGTCATACATTTGCTGGAATATACAGAATGCAGATATAGTTCTTCTTCTGAGATAGCCTATATTTATTGTCATCATTCAGCTCTGAATCGGGTGCACAGCAGCCTTCAGGAGACTCTGGAGAAGGTACAGTGACACCTGAAATGAAGCGTTCTCACTCACAGCACTCACAAAATCCGTGCTTATTCTTCATTTACAATGATTTTGCTAATGCACTGCCCTCTGTGCAAAAGATACTGAGCTTCTGAGGGGCAATTCAGTATCTATGACTGCTTCAGCCATTGTGGTCTCTAAGCGTCATCACTTTGTGCCCGTTCTGACTCCACGATGCTTGCCTCATCCTTGTCTCCCACTTGTACATCTTTTACATCCTTTCTGCATTTCTTCTGTCTCAAGACACACAGCCCCAATTCTTGAAGCTTGATTTAACTTTCTCTTCTTTCTGTACGGCAAATGAGTAAGATTCTCCAGCTAATATGGCTCTGAGCTCCATTCCTGCATCCCCTGCAGCTGTGAGACCCACAGCAAGTGACTTAGGGAGAGCTCTACAGTGTAATGATGTATTATGATTAGAAAAATCACACAGCCTACTCCCGACAACTACATTTCTGGTGGACTTTCTACCCACTATTCTACAATGTCCTCACCAACTAGCAAGGGCAGATTCTGGTGGTGGGCACCCAGCCCCATTTCCACAATCCAGGGTAAATCAAGCACTGCCAAATCACTTCTCAGAAAAGAGAACTGTGATTCATCTAATGGTCAATTCTGGGAAGCCACACCTAAAAGCTGAGTACACCTGACACAACTATATTCTTACCACTATTTCTAATCATTGATGATTGCTAACCATAATAGCTAAGAAGCTAAATTATGTTTCAAAAACCATTAAGCTGAGAAAATAATGCGTGTAGCACAGAGCATGTGTGTAAGCTCCAAAGAGCCTACAGTGCCAGGCAAGATAGGAGGCAGCAACAGCTACACAAAGACAGGCTGAAAAGGACAAGGAAATGACTGAAAATTCTGGTCCAAGACCATTCATGGCCCAAACATGCCAGAAAGCTCACCAACTATCAACCCATGGCATCATGGATGCTGTCTTAAAGAAGTTAAATACAACAAGGTTTTATATTGTGGTTTTACCCCCCTTTTTTTTTTAATGAGGTGTAGATAAATAATTTAAGCATTTGGTGAGTTAAATAATAAATGCAATTGAAAAAGTATTTTAGAGCTCTGGATAAGATATAGTTCTATCTGAAAACGTTCCCAGTTTTCTACATCCCTGTCAGAGTACACCCATTGTTGTCTTCAATGTTTTCTAAAGAATTTAATTGCCTACTGTGTTTCAGACAGCAAATCTTATTTAAAAACGCATTTAAGTTTTTCGTACTTCTGTAATTGAGCATAACTAACTTACCAAATAACTGTGCCTTTAAGAGATCTGGTTTGTATGGTTTTTCTTCTCTGTGGCTTCCCAAAGTTAAGATACAAGATCAAATAAGCCACAAATAAGCAAAAAGAGGAGACAAAAACTCAATTAAAGCTTTATTTAAAAGGATCAGCACTCTGAAAAGCTGCAGCAGAGTTCAGACATTTGCAGTTACACTGCAAAAAAAAACTAGATGGCTTGAAAAAGGAACTGATTTAATTCCTCAATGAAATACAACACTGAAATGCAGAAGATTTCCAGTAGTTCTGCTATGACACCCCTAATTTTTAAAGTGTTGAAAACCACCATAATATGTCTAGTTAGTTTTCCCAATCTGATAATGGAACAGAAAACCAGCAAAGTACTAATGCATTTTGAGCTGACAAGACATTACAAACCCATCAATTTAACGATTTCGCCAAGGTGACTGTGCTACCTGGAACATAGGATGAGTTTCCACTAAGGCAAATACGTTACAAGGAACTGCAAGAGAAGAAGGGAAGAGAGCCATGGTATATTCATGGTACATGAAGAGCAAGCAAGAAGGATTCAAGTTCTTCACAACTGTGAAAAAGGATCAAATATTCAGAACTGTGATTATATTTTATCATGGATCTAAGGACAGTCACAATGTGTAGGAGTTCCGAAAGTATAACTGGGAACATGTTGGAACTGTTCACAGAAACTGTAAGTCTCAAAATAATGAAAATCACAATCTTCAATTCAAAAGTTTTTTAAGAAATCAGACACAGAAATTGAAAACAAAAAATGAGTAATGTATAGAAAAATCCAGATGATGGAGGGGAGGGGGTAATAAAGTTTTGGTGAAGTATTAGACTATGAAAATGTACAATTGTTCTATTACAGAATAGTCTTCCATATAGAAACTGGATACAAACACATAGTCTATATTCATGCCATTTCTACTGAAACAACAGCTGTTCAAAGCAAACAAACCCTCTAAAGTGAAAGGAAGGGAAATAGATGAAAACTTGGGGTGGCTCCAAATTTCACTTAGGCTGAAGTGATACTGGGAAAGGATTCACCAGCTACAGAGATAAAGCAGCCATCATTAAAAGTATGCCCACTTATGGCCTGGTAATAAAGGTCACCTGTAATGAGCAAAATCAACACAGCAGAACCTTTCAATTAGGAAGCACAATCAACGGTAAAGGAAGGATCTGGAAAAGCTTCTTCTGACTGTAGGACCAAGGAACACCATGAATCAGAGAGAAACCGCAGAAAGCACAGTGAAAACTGAAGAAACGTACAGGATAAAACATGCTAGCATAAATGTTTATTTTCTTAATCTATTGTCTAACATATGGACACTTCCAAATATTTCTGCTTACAAGGCAGACTTGGATGAAAGCTATTACCTAGACAAAAGGATGCACCATGACAGCTTTTCCAAACAGCACCAATTATGAAGCAGAATGCCTTAGCCAACAGCTGTGCAGTGTCCCAAACCCAGGGAATTAATTCAACTATAAAAGTATATGTATACAAATAGTTAATTAACACAACAGTGAAAATAATTTAAAATAGATTTTAGCACAGTAAAATACTAAATAGTACAAAAACCAAACTACAAAGCCAAGCAAAGGCCTTATGCAATGAGCAATGGGCATGACAGTCATTATGATTATAGAAACAAATGCATTTATTTTGGTCTGAATTTGGTATCTACATAATTCAACAAAACATGTTATTTTCCTTTTTTTCTTGGAGAAACAAATAACATGAACACTATATTAAAAGCTATGAGACATTCAAACTTAAAACCAAATGAACTACGGTATTTATATCATAGTGAATATGGAAAAAACAAAGAATAGGAACAGCAAAGCATAATTCATATCTGAAATGCCACGCTAGAAAAAGAACAGTAACAAAATGAAACAGGAAAAAAACCTGCCAATGTCTTCAGTATTATCCGATCTTTACTGTATTTCTGAAGTTTCATTGAGAACATCAATGCAAAACTGTATATAACCAAAACCCCACGTTATTACCAATTTTGAAACAAGATATCTGTTGTGCCTCTCTGAAAAATCTTTTTTAATATCTTTAATTGTTGCGGATGGTTATTCTTCAGTAAAATGAGGCTTTTAAATACTTTATCATTTGTCTCAATATGCTGCTAAGCCTGAAATGATTTTCAGTTGGTTAAATGACTTCTACTGTGCTGAAAAACAACAAACAAAAATTAAAATACCTTACCACTGTGGGATTTTTACAATTGCTTCCTTCAGGAAAATAAGCTTTGTGTTGAAGGCATGTTTAACTTTGCTTTATGCACAGCAGACCTCTACTATGGCTCTTCTAAGCCACAAGATGGGTTAGTGAGAATGGAGGCTTTCTATGCTCAGTATTTCTTTCTCCATCTATGCCATTTTTCCCTATATCATCTCCAGAAACATCCATACACTAGTGAATTTTGTTATAAAAATTAATCACACAGGATGGTATTGGAGCACCACAAAAACCTACCAAAATTCTGAAGATAACACTAAATGCAACATCGACACTAGATCTTTGTATCTTCTATAAAGATTACAGTTTTTACAGGACTATAAGGGAACCTGTAGAAATTGTATCAGGGTTTTTTTTTCTTTACATCTGCAGCCAGACCAGCATATAGAGATGTCTTCCTAATTAAAAGCAATGGGAGGTCTTGAACAGTGCAAAGTTCTGTATAGTGCAAACCACTGTTAAGAAATACAGTGCATAAATCTTTGGCTGCAAAAAGCCAGCCTACAGTCACTGGAGTTTATTTATTATCTGGTGAGAGGTGGTCAGACTGGCCACTCTGACTCCCTTGAGAGATCTCAATACAGATTAAGAGATAGGTTCACACTCTACAAACCCGTTTCCACCTGACCCAAACCAGGGAGCTCCCTATCCCAAGAATAAAACCAAAAGCAGAACAAGTAAACAGGAGGATGCTCTTTACACAGTGGGCAGCAGACCTGGGGAATTCATTGCCAAATAATGCTTGTAGTTGCTTGAAGTTTTTTAACAGGAGAATGGATAAGACCATGAAATAAAAATGTTAATGGTTATTAAGTACAAAGCCACTTCTTCGGAGGGCCTAAACCAGAAAAAATAATTGAGACTCGGAAAGCAGAGTCTGTGCCTGTACACTGTTCTCGCTTCCCTGCAGACATCTGTTTATAGGTGGAAGTAAGATATTATGGCTATTCTTATGGATACAACTCCCAGCCTTTCAAATATATATAAATAAATACTTTCTAGAGGTCATGGTGCCTTCCCTGCCTTGAATATTACCTTCTTGGATGATGGTTGAGGCATACCATAGCCACAGTGCCTTAGTGCCTCCTAACACAGGAGACATCTCTTTCACTCCTGAAGAGTCATGGTGATCCTAAGCTCAAACACAGATCCAAAGCATGCCAGTCACACATCCCCAAGACCCGATACAACAATAAAAGTGCATTGCAAACCCCTGCCAAAATGGCTCTGCCCCTCATCGTGGTCTGTATCTTCCCGCTTCATCATGAGGTCCCATCTGACAAACTGTTGTAATACACATCTTCAAAGCTCTTTAACCTTCAACATTTTGTGAACCCAACCAAGGCCAGACCTTCTTGAGAAATCACAACACAGATAAAGAGGCAGGTTCACATTGCACGTAAACCCTTCCCCACCTACCCCCAAACAGCCAGCCCTCTACCAAGAACAAAAGCAAAAGGAGAACAGTGAACAGAAGGCATCCCTTCACAGAGGGAACAGATCACCCCTGCTGAAGGAGCTTCCCTGTCAGCCCCAGACTTGCCCACCTCTTGCTTTCCCACTCAACCCGTATTCTCAAACAAGAAACCTATCTCGTAAATCAGGCAACACTGCATGTTTCACACCTGCTGCATCACCCCACACCATGCCACTGCTCACACTAACCGATGGCTGTGTTTGGTTCTGCGGCATTATAAGACAGTGGCTTGATGATGCCTTGTGAACCAGACTCAGCCCACAGATCAACTTTAGCCATCCATGGGTTGCACAACTGAAGGCATGAGCATATAAAGAAATCACTGATCACATAAAAGTCCATCTTGTCAACAATAACCCCTTTATTCTCTTCCAAGAGACAGCTTGGGGAAAGGTGCCCTTCAGTAGAAGCAATCTCTAAGAGGCACAGAAGAGCCAATGGCTTAGTCAGCAAGGGCAGAGGGGGAGAGGCAGCCCATTCATTTTAAACAACAGGAGAAATAGGGCATGGGGGAATACTGTGCCAAGGAGAGATTTTACTTTATTATCGGTTCACATTAAAATATTGTTATTATACAAAAGACATAAAATGAGGGTAGAGATTTGGGTGAAGAAATATTATCCAGGTTGGAAGTTCTGCATGACTAAAACTGGGATGTTAAATCTAGTTGCCGAAGCTCAAGCGGCCTGAACTTCAAAGCCACAGAGAATCTTCAGCTAACACTGATTTTCACGCTATTTGGGTAGGCTTGGGGGCTGAGCACCAGGCACCAGATTTTATAGCAGTAAGAAATACTGCATAGCAGAAAACATTCAACAAAAAAAGTGAATTTCCTATTACCACTATGAAGAGTTAGTTCATAAATTGTATCAGTTAAGACTTCTGTCTCTACGAAATCTTTCAGTTGTGGGAACTTCAGGTTGCCTCAGTGGCTTTACCAGAATTTCCTCAACAGATTTTCTATAAAAAAAAGAAAGATTTTGTAAAGATTGATAGTTGATACAATTATAACGAATGACAGATAAGTTCATGGGCAGCCTCCAACAGCAGCTCTATAAGATATGTAATATATCCTCATGAAAGCATGCGGCGATGGCTGGAGATTCACCCCTCACCACAAAATCAGTCACCCATGAATCACACCAGAAATACTGCTGAAAACCTTGGACCATACAGCTCCATCAGAACAGTAGTTCTTTGTCATCCTCCTTTTGTTCTTCCCTCTCCATGGCTGTGCTTAGCTTCTCTTTAGGGCAGGAACTGCCTTTTAGTTACAAAGGGCTTATTGCTGCTGGGCTCTCACTGTCTTGGGACCTACATTCTCTTCTAACTCGTACTAGAAACAGTAAAGACAACAGTGTCCATCTGTATTTCTGACCAGGCTTTCCCACATAAATGCACGCATATCAACACATGGTCTGAGGTGACAGGTTGGGCACATCCAGGACTATTACATTGTGCAGTCATCCAACACAGGAGCACATCAACCAAGCTGTGTGCAACATGCACACCTGACAAAGCAGTGGACCAAGCAGCACAGGATCTTTCCCTGAGGAACACACATACATTCTTTTTGGCCACTGAAAACTTACCTTGCAAGGCCTCACACCACCTTCTTCCTAAAAGGATTTTTCACTTGTGTTTTGCCTGTTCATTTGCTACCCAAAACAAATATCATCTATTATTTACTTGCATTCACATGACTATACTGATACGTTTTACTTTTCAGGAGGAAAACACCCGCATTACAATCAATTACTTCTGACAATGTTTTCAGTACCTGAACGCTTGTACCCATTGAGAATGATGGCAAATAATTATGGTCTGCTATGATCCCTGGAAACAGCAGCATTTTTCCAAGACTGAAAAAACCCAATCAGATGAAAATCAATCAGATGGATGATTTTGTTAACTTTTCCAATATGATGGATGAAAAAAAAAAATACATATGGAATGACCTTTAAGGCAATTACTTAAAATAGCTTTCTAGATACACAATACCAAAAGCCGTATTTTCAAATTATTTTCTATCTCTTAGGTCATAATGTGTGATTCTCCCTACAGTACAGAGCCTTACTGCTCTTGTTTGCAGCTGGTTGTCACGGGGCTTTTGTAGGGGAAGGGTTTGGTGGATCCATTCTATACAATGGCAATGGTGTTACTCTCTCACACTACAAAGCATCAAGTACCTTTTTTAGATGCTGTTATTAAACTAAACTTGAACTGCTTATGCCTTCAAGAAATCCAATTATTGTTCCAGTAAAAAAAAAAAAAAAACACTAATGATAAAAGATAAGTAAAGGTAGCAGTGACTGTAATAAATGTTGCCAAGCAAAGACACCCGTAATTGAGGTCATGCAGTAACATAAGGAACTGTCACTACTGGTGTGACAACACTGAAGTCAACCGGGGTTTACTGTAATGGATACAGCCCAGTGTCTCTACTCCTAAGCAGTCACAGCATAAAGAGGTGTTTACCACAATTTTAAAACAGTCATGCAAATTCAGAACTGCAGACACACGAAAGACCACTGCATAGTTTAACACATGGATGAACACTTAGACTTATTTGTTTGTGGATTAAATGCCTGCAAAATAAAAGGCTTGGGCTCAGTCTGACAACAGAAAAAGAAAGAAACTATTTTCTCACATTTGCGCTGTGTGCTGCAAAAAAATAAAGAACAATGAGATTATGCTTTGATTTTCAGTAGAGCCATGCCTGGAGGACTTTGAGAGTTGTATTAGAGAACAACAAAAAGCAGTGTGTCAAAACAAGACAAAGCATACTGGACTGTATTTCCAGGGGTCACTAAAACTCTCAGAAAAACTTACACATCATTTAAATGTTTGGTTTCTTAAGTAGAAAGTAAATTATATAGCACATTCTAAGGAGGCAAATCACATTCTAACTGTGATGTCTTCTTCTTGCCAGGTCATATAAAAATATTAATGAGCAGACCAAAAGATATCCATTCTGTGATTTCCTTTCTTAAAGGAGAGAAAAATAAAATCTGAGATGATATATGAGTTAGATCTGCATCTCACTGTCACCACTTGGCCTCTACCCACAGACTCAGAGATACCAACACAAATGGAAAACATTAAGCCCTCAGTGACTTTTGAGAGTCACAGTCTCTGAGCCACTGGTTTTTAAATTCCAGTAAGCAATGGGCAATGCTTCCAGCAATATTCCACAGAAACAGAAAAATCCTTATTTTCCTCACCAAGTAAGTATCCATGACTCTAATTCAGTCAGTCATATGTAAAGATGGAGGATTTATATGGTGAGGAATAAATTCCAAATACCACAACGGAGGGAAAAGGGAAAATGGAAGTATACCAAGCAGGCTAGAAATAAAGGTTAAAACCAAAACCCCAACCTCTAATTCTTCAGCTTTTAATATTGATACCTTTATTTTATATGGCTACTGTGTATGCATTGTAGCAATATCTTCCTCAAATACAGTGTGTTATCAAAACTGAAGGAGGATGAAGAGCATGAGCAGAGAATTACAAATACTCAGGTGAAACTCCTCCATTTATGTTTGGCCTTTTGGGTTTTGTTGTATTAATATTACAATCAGATGTGGAAGTTTGAATATTACTTATTCACAGAAATTCCCCAAAAAAATTTCTGACTAGAAGCAGAGGAAAGGTTTCAATACACAAAGCATACAGAATGTAGGAAAGGCAAACAGGAAAACAAGGCAACAACAGAAGGAAACAGTATGAGTATGGCACTGCGCTAGCCAGGATGCGTCACAGTGCAATGGACCTGAAGTTTCCTCAGTGGTCTGACCAGACCAATTAGCATCTTGTAATGAGGGAACATATATCGCAAGACTCTTGAAAAACACCATTTGGATGATTTCAGATGAGTGAGTCATTTTATCAGCTCATATTTTGAAAGTAATGAGGCTATTTTAGTCCAGCTCGAACTGAATAAATCTTTAACTGCCTTCAACCATCTTTTGTGTTTTTAGAATAAACTGTAAAAAGGACTGAAATGTTCCTATCAAAAATTTCCATTGCTGCACCCTTTCTGGTGAGATTTAACAAACTAGTTTTCAATTGCAAGACTTGAAAAAGAAGTAGTTTTGCCTGCCTGCCCACCAGTAAGGAAAGCACATTGCAGCTTGGCAAGGAGGAAGCAGGAAAGATGAGAGGAGCTGCTCTACCCCACACTAAATGTTACTTGGTTCCCACTGGATCCTTATGCTATACTTTTCCTTTGTGTTATGAGGACAACTTCAGAAAGCACGACGACATAATAAAGCTAGGGAAAGACAACCCCATTATTAACACTGCAGAAAATAAAACAGATTAATGTCACTAACGCACATGTCAAAAGAGATAATAATGATGTGTACAAATGAATCTTCTCATCAGGAGCAAGGAACATAAGCACCACCTAAAACTGAGTAATAATTACACACAACTCAAAAATGACGCTGCCAGCTGCTAAGCACACATTATTCTCTCGGATTACCAAAGGGTTTGTTTTCCATTTTCCCCTTAAAACTTGCTAAGTCTTCCTTTTCTATTCAGGAGACATAAATTATAAAGTAGCAGAGTAGGCACTTGCATTCCCTAGGAAGACAAATGCTGGCGCCACTGGGCAGCTTGCCGCTTAAAGATCTAACTACACATTGTGCCAAGATGAAGGTGCAGATGTGCAGTGGAGGCTGATAACAGAAAATAGCTTTTCTGAGTCAAACCACAGAAACTGGTTAGAAGTTGCGATAAATGCCTAGTTTTCCATTTCTGAAGCATTTAGTAATGATTCGTCGCAGATATTTCAAGTCTCTCTCTTACTTCTTAACATTTGCATTTAACATTAACATATATGCATGCCCTAACCACTGATGTTGCGCTAAGATTCAAATGCAGTCACACTCAATAAATCCACACAAGTCATGCCCTTCTGGCCTTAGTCAGAAAGAGTTTGGAATATAAAATCCTGCTTTGGTTGTATTCCTCCGATTGCATTACATTTTTATAATCACTATTTAATCTATTTTCCAAAGACAGAATATGAGATCAAGTACCACAACTGAACAGTTTTTGAACTATTAATCTCTTTTACTCTGATCCTTTACATTCGAGGTCATACCCTGAGGATGTAGCTCAAGACAAGCACCAGGTAGCCTCTAAGCAAGCTATTTACAAAAGGAATATAATTCAAAATCTAGTATCATGAAGACAAGACTTCACACAATACATAAAAATAAAGCATCAAGAAATGTTAACTTTTACTGATATTACATTTTATCCAGGAGTGTATCATCTGCATCCAATCTTTCAGCTGGATGAGACAACATTTTATTACCGAATGGACTCGGTAAGACTCTGCATTAAGCAGTCAAGATACATGAAAAAGACTATTTTATGAACCAGACTAGAGAACTGCTTTCTCCTGTACACCTTTGCTTGGAAATTGCTTAAAAATCATTTTTGTAATCTGTAGGTATGGGGGTACATTAATCTTTCTTCCTTACATTTTATTGCACATGACCTGTGAATTACTTCTGTCCCACAAAGATTACAACCTCCCTATCTATATTATGACACAATCATAATTTTAAAGTACATATATGCTATTTAACAGAAAGGAGTATGTTAACTGAGAATAAATAATCACCACAAATAAAAACTAAATAATAACTAGGGTAGGAAGCAAAATTTATGAGACAAGCTGACTGAAAATATCACTTCTGGCTGGATATTGGTATGCCTTTTCCACTAGCAACACACATTAAGATACTTTCATTTACTTCACTCACAAGACTGCTGAATTTTATATTCTTCCAGACTGTACTTAGGATGTAATAATTTCTTTTTTGATAAACTGCTAAAAATCATGACAGCATTCTTAGCAGAAATTGGCACAACAGCAAAATGAAAGAGAATCAACTCATTTTCTGCTGAACATTTATTTTTAGTTGGTCTGTAAAACCAAGATCAATTTGCTACTTACAGTGATTAATAACTTCCTTGTCCTTGACAAGGCACTCTATAAATTGTTACAGGCACAACAGTACATTGCAATACTGTTAAGGTGTCTGCTTACTGTGTATTTGTTAATATTTTATTGTGGCAATCTCTCATTTTATGCTTGTGACACATTTTTCTTATTTTTAAGGGGAATTTGTCATATTTGCCCTTTGTCCTGTCACTGCACACCACTGAGAAGAGCCATCTTCTTCACTTACTTACATCACACACTCTGATGAGACCCCTGCAATCTTCCTCTTCCACCGGCTGATTAGCCCCAGCCCTCTCACCCTCCATATGTCGCCTACGCTGGTCTGTGCTCCACTCCTGAAAGTTAGCTTTCAACTAACTGAGCATCTCTCCGAAGGCGAAAATCCATGCACATGAAAAGCAGCAGCCTCTCCTCACTGTCCCAGCCAATAGCCATTTGGAACTTCATAAACAATTCCTCCAATGATAAATAAATCCCAAACATATTTCATCTGGAGTACTTACTAAATGATGATGCTAGTAGGTGCTTCAGTATTCATAATCAAATCCCACTTTATACCTGCAATGAGCTGCAATAGCGCTTCATCACTTAGTGAGAACTGGATAAGGATGACCAAAGACAAGCATAGTTTGTCTTCCTCCTCCTCAGAAAACAGAAAAGGCAGTAAGTGCTAACTGGACAATCCAATTTGAGGGGTTAGCAAGTAGTTCTAGCACCTGAGCCAACAGGTGTTCCAATTTATTTCCCCCTTCTCCTTCTGTGAAAGTCAGAAGAGCAGATTTTAATTTGTGTCGCAAATAAGACATTCTGTATGCTAACGCTGTTCCCTCTTCTCACTCGTCTTTGAGCCAACCCCATGTTAAAAGTGATATCCTATACACAAAATCATACGTGTATTTCTCAGTCAACCTCAGTTTTCAGTACCGAATATTCTTTAAGTAACACGTTTAGATCTTGCATGCAATGCCCTGGAATGAGGCATTGTCTAGGGACAACTGGTCAAGAGGGAATAAGAAAAAAAAAGAGTCTGCTTTGCCCTACATTTCAAACAGACCATTTTTGCTTTAGTGAGCGTTTCCATTCCTGATACTGGCTTCTCCAGCCCAACTTGAGCAGTGTTCTTGGTGCAGTGTTTGTGAAAAGCTAGCAAGCCACCACTGCAATGCCCGGCAAAGCCCTCTTTGAGACAAAGACCCCTCAACTGGCAGCTTTTGGCTCAAATGTCGGAAGAGAATGAGGCAGAAAACAGCTGTACAAAGGGTCATTTCCATTTTCTGGTGAAGGCTTTTGAACAGAGACACTTACAGACAGGTTTGGGCCCTTTCTCACCAAAAATATTCAAAACAGTCAACTCTCTCAACTGTTATGGAAGACAGAACATAGCATGCATTTCTCACGTGTTTAGGACAGGGTCAAATATGAACCTGGAAACCCTGGAATTTCAGTGTAACTTGCCAAATCCTGTCATTTGCCAACTGGATGTAGACTGCATTTCTTCCATGTAATACTCTAAAAGCATATATAATGGACGTCACCAGAAGTCCGTATGATGCTCTATCTTTGCAGGAACTGTTCAGAAAACACAAGCAAATTAGCATTTTAACTAAAAAGCGCCCTGCTACATGAGGATAAAAGCTTACATGCTTTCGTATGTCAGCTCTCTCTGTCACGATAATAATTTTACGGTGTGCTTGATCGACAATCTTAAGTGTCACATCATACAAACTATCTCATAAAGTTAACATATAAACCTTTGCTGGTTGGATTTAGCTAAGACAGTTCTATCGCAGGTACCTTGAGGATTTTTTATTTGCTGGATTAACTTAAAAGCTGAAATACCTGTAGTTTGCAACAGCTTTGCCTTGAAATTTCATGTGCATAAGCAGCAAGCCTGCAGGAACTTTATTCAACTAGGACTGTTACTTGCACTGCATTTTTGAGCCTCAAACAGGAAGATGATGGAGAAAGCGCAGTCTCACTTACTGTATCCTGGAATATACAGCATCCATTAGATTGGTTTGGGGATCATCTCTTTGGAAATCTCCTGATTTGGGTAATCAAATGTTTTGTGGCATGAAAACAGCCCGAGTCCTGCATACACCTAGAGGATGAAGACTAGTTCAAACAGATTAGATAAATGCTTTTTTGTAAGAAACAATCTGCCAAACTGCAAGTGGGCAAAGGATCCAGCCCTGTTTCTAAGCCAACAATGACACCAGCAGGTGCATGCAGGATAACTTTCTGGGAAACCCTCTTGACATTTGCATGTAATTCACAATACTATTTGTTCTGTTTCTCGGTGTCAACTCAAAATGTCAAAATCTCTTTCGTTTTGGAGTCCCCAGCAATTTGAGTTTTTTTCTCACAACACCTTGTCAAAGAACTGGTTTGCAATACTTCCCAAACGTAAGTCACAAATATTTCAGCAGATGGTTTCCTCACCCTTACAAACAGTCAATATTAACAGAGCCGAGTGAGCAGCTTATGAACAGTTCCTCTATCTGGAGATAACCATAGCAATCTCCTTTGTGGACACCGCTGTTAAAGCCAGCTTCTACAGAAATGATCACTACTTATTAGTGATTTTTATTCAAAAAGAACCACTGGGATGTACTTTCTGTGATATCCAGCTATGCACTGAAAGAGGGTAGTCATGGTCATTTAGCTGTTCCTTGTAGGTTGGCTAGTTAGGGAGGATGTTTGTTACTGATGGGGGAAACACCAGAAAGTAGGTCAAGTACAATAAAAGATCACTGGAAGGGAAGATAGATGTTCAAGAGGGAATCCAGCTCTTCCAAGCATGCACAAATGGAGGCTGTGACATCCAGAGACTACAGTAGAAGGGGAAGCCAAAACCAGAGGAACAAGTAACCCCTGCTTTGTAGCTGCAGAGGAATTTACTGGTGTTAGTCTCTACTAGATACATTTACATTTTACAAACAATCACACAAGTTTAGTACCACTATTCCTAACCTAATTAATAAAAGCATGTGTACTTTAACAAGAACTGGCTCCCCAAAATAGACTGCTCTCTACAACCTATAAAACAACTCACTGATCGATACGTGCCCAGCGCTGTGCTCGCACTGGGATATATAACTGTGATAAAATCTGGAGAGCAAAGACTGAGTAATGCAGTTTCCATCTTTTATGGGGAACAATCACAAAACAACCCTAAGTGTCTAGAGAACTGAGAATTAGTTTCATATTTAGATACCTACACTGTATTTGCACACCTGCCTGTATGAATTCATCTCACGTCCACACTACTTATCTGAGGGGACAGGCTCCTCCCCAATAAAATCAGGTTTGGGCAAGAACAGCTATACTTCCAGAAGGAGATGAGGAGAAAAAGGATGCCCATCAGTTTCTTATGCTCAGCAGGAAAAGACAGCAGGGTGGAAATTTACTTTGGTTTGTGGGTTTACCGCACAGTTTGACCTGGCAAATGCAAAACATGACCCCACGGAGCTGGGGCTGCTCCTGTGGGCCGTGGGGAGGAAGCTCTTTCCACATACTACACTCTCTGGTACCTTAATCAGCTATGGCTATTCATCTCCCCTCTCAGCTTCTATATCTGTAATTTGAGAAGCAGAAATGAAGTTGACCAAAAGGGGAAATGCTCTGAGGAAATCAAATAAATCCTAGTGGATTTCCTGACAGGAGAGTCTTTCAAGGCACCCTGACATGTTCTCAGGGCAAAACTACTGTCCTGCCTGGCAGTCAAGGCTCAAGCGATGCCTTGGCCTTGCTTCATTGGAACTCATCACTGCGCTTCTTGGGGCCTGAACATGCAGCGGGCTCTCCTTACTGAAAGAAAGGGATACACTGCCTTTTCATGTATCTATGCTTTTCATATATATTCTATACATGTGTGTTGATAATATGTAGATACAGAAAATGTGTATAATCATATATATGTAACAAGGAGAAGTAGCAAGAAAATGTCATACTTCAAGGGAAACCCAGGGCACAGCTGCACAAACGAAAGCAGATTCCAGCTCCCTCTGCTTTGTTCTATCTGCTGTAGTATTTTTAACTCCCTCCTAATCTTACAGCAAAGGTTTACAAAATCAAGGACAACTAATAAAATAGTAACAAAATAAAACTATATAAAATAAATATTGTGAGTGGAAATAGAAGAAAATGTTCTTTTATACTTTAATCCCTGCTTTTCCACTCTCAAAATCTCACACGAACATTAAAATGGGGACAAACATGATGTTACCCTAGATTTCAGCAAAGCAAAATGAAAAGATTCCGAGTGGCTTCACATTATGGGAAGTTTAGCACAGTAAGTCTTTAAAAGTCACTCCAATTTCCATTCCAGGTCCAGCCACATCGTAACACTTAATTGCATAATTTTTTTTTATGTGCTACATCCAGAGTTGAGACATTTCTCAGTTAAAGAAGAAACGTACTTCCCACAATCACAAAGCACTTTCAAAGCTTCAGGTGGCAGCACAGTTTCAGTGGTAAACCAACATGGTTTTGTAGCACACAACTGCTCTACCGCACTATTAATTCTTGCCCATTGACACTGCAATCACCATCAGCATTGTTTGTGTTTTAATAAGCTCTCCAGAGTCTGCTTTTAATTAGGGACATAAATACACACACCAAACTCCTTCATTGGATAATTTTATTTAAATTAGTGTTCAAAAAGCACTGAAAATTCCCACTCCACCAGCAACACTTTCTCATTACCACCAAAAGGTTTGATTTCTGCAAACCTGCTTACAGTGTCCATCATTGTGACTCAATGGATCTAAAAGCTGAACTTTAAGACCGTACAGAATACAAGGAAAAGAGCTGTTATTTCACTGCATCTCAATACAAATCCAGTGTTTTCATTTGGGATATTTTAGCTTTATTCCTTCTCAACATTTCTTGGGCCATAAAATAATTCTCACAATAGGCATAATGTTAAAGCCCTGCCCTATTGACAGAAAGTGGATTTAGATTAGATATTAGGAAGAAGTTCTCTACTGTGAGAGGGGTGAAGAGACTGGCACAGGCTGCCCAGGAAAGTTGTGGCTGCCCCATGAACATGCAATGTTCAAGGCCTGGTTGGACAGAACTTTGAGCAACTTGGTCTACTGTAAGCTGTCCCTGCTCATTGCAGGGGGGCTGGACTAGATGACCGGTAAAGGTCCCTTCCAGCCCAAACCATTCTATAATTCCATGATGATCCTTTCAAGTAGCACAATGATGCTGAGCCTATGGCTGGCCAGAAGTACACATCCAATGTGCATTCCAGCTGCCCCCTTCTCCACAGGCCTATCAGTTTGCCTGCAAATGCCAACAGCAGCCCCACTGTTGTCTATGCAAATCTACCAGCAGGCGCTGAGCACACCTTGGCTATAAGAACAGCTACCAGCTCCCTTTGAAGGGCAAAAGGTCGGAACTCAGTGTTACATCCAGAATGAAAACCACCCTCTGTATTTGAATTATGTCCAATAAAAATATATACTCTGTAATTTTATTATACTTCATTAGTAACTTTGTGAAGCCCTAGAAAATCAATGTTCTGAACAAAACTCATGGGGAGACAGGAGAAGTGCAGCTGTAAAGTTAAAAGAATTCTTTCATTACTTTAGTATATTGACTAACTGGACTATGATCTTTGCAGAAGTAAATGCAATCCCTCTTACCTCCTTCAAAGCCCTCTTATTCAGGCCACGTTTCCACTAAGTCAAATCAACTTTTATGTTGCAAAGATTTTTGTATACTATTCATATGGAGGTTAAAGACAACCATTCACAAGCATGTGATGTCTCTAAAGAAGCATACAGCTGCAGAGAAATCAAACTGTAGCTCAGGAAGCAATCACAGCCACCACAGAACCTACTGTCTTATAATCTGCCTTGAGGCCATTGCCTTTTTGATGCTGGGTTTCTGTAATTTTGATCATTTAGAACTTAAATTTCTCTTTCACTCCCACCAGACTTTCAAAGCTGTGTTCTGCGACTGCCACCTCTGATATAAGAAGCTATGGGAAATAACAAATGAATACCACCTGGCAGCTTACTTTGAGTGACTCAAGTCCTCAAGGGAACAATGCTGTGTACTGACTGAGAGGGTCAGTAGTCCTCTTTAGCCCATTACAACACAGATCCTCTTCACACAGTATCCTTACTGCCCAGAGCATCTTCCCTCAAGGCACCAGGCTGAGCCACAGGCCTGCAGAAAGCCGACTACCAAACTTCACATCCAGGAGCCCTTCCTAACCTGTATGCCCCATGACTAAAAGCCAGCTGCAGATGCAAATACACACTACTAACATGACTGCTTTATCATAACACATCAAGTATATGCCTCTCAAAAATAGTGTATTATGGAGAAGCTGGAACAAATGTCCAGTGATTTCATGCTGCTCTAGAGAGCAGTGCAAGCCATTCTAGACAGCACACTGTCCTGCACATAAGTGGATTTTTAGGAACCGATTCCTTTTTTCTCAGAAGGCCAAAGACTTTTCTTAAAATACCTTGTGTGTGCATGTGCTCACCCACACACAAAGTAATTAACTGCAGTACAGGACTACCACCAAGAGCACACAACTACAGAGAAACCCCTGCGCTAGTGCAAAAGATCTGCTTCTTTTCCATGATCATAGTCACAGAAAAGCATGTTACAAGTTGAAATTTCAGCTTATTTGTATCACATGTAGGAACTGGAAATTTCTTGCATTAGCACATCTGATGCCTCTCTTGCACACATGTATAAATGAGATCCGGTGTCATTTTAATGCCCTTCCACAGCACAAACCTTTAACGACCTCATGAATAGTTAAACATGCAACTAAATCAGCAGAAATACATAGAAACCACCAAGCCAAATTTTATCAGCCACCCTCACTATGCTAAATGAAGCTTCCCACAACCCATGCATCGTCTTTGCAACATCTGCTACTCCATTAGAGGAGCACAGGGAAGCCATGGGGGAGTGACAGCAGCAGCTGACTGTCTGGCTCTACATGTTAGGGTTCAATTCTGGAGTGAAGAAAAGCAATCTCCAAGCAGGAGGTAGCAATGGGTTAACCCATTCAAATCGCTCCTTACAACCACTGACTGCAATAAAGTCCAAGCTGAAGAATTTGCAGCAAGCATGTTCAACAGGCACCTTACTTTCCAGAGCACCAGCATTGCTATTACATTACAGATCTCACTCTGTTAATCATTAAG
Source organism: Forpus xanthops (assembly GCA_032466535.1). Taxonomy (NCBI): domain Eukaryota; kingdom Metazoa; phylum Chordata; class Aves; order Psittaciformes; family Psittacidae; genus Forpus; species Forpus xanthops. Next base: position 42,721 of record JASSUY010038741.1, read on the forward strand.
AGCCTGGAAACGCATGTTGAGAGAGAGGTATGACAGCAACGCATAGATATATTCACTGACATTTAATATAGTCATTTTGATTAATTATTAAATCTCTGAAATGAACTTGGTGCTTGAAATGACTTTTCAAAGGGTCCAGTACTCCCATTAGCAAATTAACTTTACTCTCAACACTTGGCATTAGTTGCTTGGAAACAATTACATTATTTAAGACATCTGAACACATTTCTTTTAATCCACTGACCCCCAAACTGGTTTCCCCAAAATTGAGAGAGTCATTCCCTGTTCAACAGATTTACATACTTTTGGTATTCCTTATGTAACCCGACATTAAATTTGCAAAATCAGTATCTTTTCAGTCACTGAACCTACACTTAATTGCATCCAGTATGCCCAGTAAGAAGCACAGGGATTGATCAAAAACGCAATTCAAACTTTAAATACTATATATATATGTATATATAAATATATGTACTCAAGCACAAATGCATGCAGATGAATACAATCTCAGGCTAGCCAACCAGCCAGTACAGGAAGATCAAAACACCAAATATAGCTAATAATGGTACAGCTACACGCATTTTCTGATGGTAAACGAAGAGTAAATATATCTGGCTGACAGTAAGATTTAACTATTTTTTGTTTTCTTCCTCACCATGTTCAGCAAAACTATACGTTGGAGGGAAGGAATGACATCCAAAGGGACCTAGACATGCTTGTGAGGTGGGCTGATGACAACCTGATGAAGTTTAACCATGCCAAGTGCAAGGTCCTCCACCTGGGTCGGAGCAGTCCCAGGCACAACTATAGCTTGGGCAGAGAAGAGATTCAGAGCAGCCCTGAGGAGAAGGTCTTGGGGGTGTTGGTTGATGAATGAACATGAGCCAGCAGTGTGCTCTTGCAGCCCAGAAAGCCAACTGTATCCTGGGCTGCATCAAAAGGAGTGTG